>JAGDQP010059854.1:0-12304 GCA_022664845.1 Lepisma saccharinum
ATGATGTAGTTTCATACCAAATTTCACTGTTCTATCTTTAGTCGTTTAGGCTGTGTATTCTTTGAAATTTTAGGTTTGGCGGCCATTTTGAATCCAAGATGGCGACCTTTTCAAAATGTCGGAATTTTTCCTTTATCTACTTATCATCCTCTACCTTCATACCAAATTTCATGTTTCTAGCTTACTCCAAACACCCTAAACAATATGATGAGTGAGTCAGTCAGTGAGTGAGTGAGTGAGTGAGTCAGTTAGCCTAAAATGTGCAATTTCAGGGGTCCACAACTAGAACATAGTTTGAGATACGAATATGAAATTTTGCACATCTGCACATATTTACCATATCTCCTTAACGGCAAAAGCTCATATTCCTATCTTTAACATCTTTTTTCTTACGGGGACCCCAAATCGTCGATTTTGCCATAAACTCTTGTTCCTGTATAACATGCTTCTGGCAGTGCTGACGTTTTCTGACGTGAAGAACTTGGCTCATGCACTGCCGTGCATGTTGATAACACACACAGCGCTTCCGTCGTGCGGGATTGCATACAAGGAAGGAGAATAAGAAAGCGGAAAGATGAAGAAATCTGAACTCCTTGAACCAAATCTCAAGGTTCGCAGAAAAAAAACAACAAAAAGAAGGATATGGCTCCTTCTCTTCATAATAACCAATCATAAACGTATATTCCATCATAATTAAATGGTTTACTTCTTTCAGTCTCGTCCTTCTGATAATTATTTGCCTGTTTAGGTGCCTGCTAAGTCTATCAACTGATTGGTTGAGCCACCGTTAGAATTTGAATTATTTTTTATGGTCTTTAGACATCTAAGGCTCAGGCCGGGATAGGGGATAGGAAAGGATTCCGGAAGGTATCAGCCAGGGCCTATGTTGAATGTACCTTCCCGGCATTTGCCTGGTGTGACTGAGACAAAACCCTGGGAAAACCCCAGTCAGGATGGTCGGCCGCTGGGATCGAACCCACGGCCTCCCGAATACTACGCCAACGATCTACCACTGAGGTACGGCGGTTCGGTGAACCACCGTTAGAAGGCAATTGAAAAGTTTACTCATGATAAAGTTTGAGGTTAATATGACTGTCTATCGCAGTAGTGGCACACAAGTTAATTCTAATGGTTCTCTTTCAATTTAACGTACACTCAAATTCATAGAAAATGGCTGGTTGAAAATGCAATCTGGCAACAATACCTATAGCCAGGGGAGCACATGAGACGTTTATTTTCAATGCATATCGAATATGGGTTCGATTTATCGAACTTATAGAAGTACCCATCGGACATTTTCTATAAATCTAGATGATGTATTACGTCATTCTATCCCATTCTATTACGTCATCATATATTTTTACGAATAAGCTATTTTAAAGAAAGGCTATTTTTTATTATGCTATTTCTCCATACGGGGCAAAAAAAAAAGAATTTCTGGTGGTTAGTAAATTCCCTTCTAGAAGATAAAAGTCACTTCAAAAACAGAAGATTCCTCCATTTGAAGAAAAGAAAAATCCCATTCCAGAAATGATAAATCCCTTTCAGAGTAGAAAAATCCCATTTAGAACTTTAAAGGAAACCTTTCAGAAGAAAGAAATCATCTGGAGAACAAAAATTAAAAACTGTCAAGAAGAGGGGGGGAAAAACTTTTCAAAACAGAAAATCCCTGCTAGAAAAGAAAAAAAAACCACTTTCTTCCAAAAAATATATAAATCCCTTTCAGAACTTGAAAAAGAATCCCATCCGATATAGAAAAGTACCCTTTAGAAGGGAAAACTTCCTTCAGAACAGAAAAATCTCTTTGAAAATATTAAAATCCCTTCCAGAACAGAAGAAACATTTCCATTCCAAAACATGATTTTTTTTCTTTCAAGACGATAAAATAATCCCTTTCAGAACAGAAGAAAAATTTTCTTCAAGAAGAAGATAAAATTCTACGCAAATAGATTTTTGACAAGCACGAGCATAAGTGAAATGTTATTGTCACAATTACGAATTGGTCATTCCACAACGGTGACGGAGTTTGACCGTACAACCTCCCACAGCAATGGGAAAAGCTTATCACTTATCAGTAGAGAACGGATTTTTATGAAATTTCATATTCTCTATTTTTTATTGGAGAGCGACAAAACTTGAGATCTATACGTTTGGATAGGCATAGACCCCATTGTGCATGAGAAAAAATTTCATATTTCATAATATTTTGACCAAAACTTCATATTTTGTTCATATTTTTATGTTTTATTCCGAAATTGTCTTACTTAACATTAAAAGTCTTGGTGGAAACGCCAAGAATTTGTTTACGGATTTATTTTATTTTCTTAGACTTTTCTATGCATTTCTGGAGGAAAATGCAGCCAAAGCGTGTTGCCTTAGACTATAATTCTATGTTTATCTTCAGCGAGACAGCGATTGTTGAGGTTCAAACCCTTGGGGAAGTTTGGGAGGGAGGGGGTTAGTGAATGGAATTTCTCTGTCTATCAGTTGCTGTGTGTCATTGTTTGTGGTTACTAGTGATTTGAGAGCTGGACGTGACACCAAGATGCCAAAAACTGGAATTCGAGATTGGCGCTCTGAATTTAAATGGTATCTTACAGATGGGAAAATAGTTTTGTGCACCTACTGTTCGAAAGAGGTTCGTATATTTTTACCCTTTCAATATAAAAACTTTTCTGCTATTCTAGTTATATACAGTATATCTTTTAAGAATGTTGCACTAAATGGTACAAATAAGTTTCTAACCATGGCGACTGACTATTTGAACATTTTGTAAGAACTTCGTAAGCTACTAGTGAATGCTGATACATACCAAATTTTGTTTTTGTATCACTAGCGGATTGGAAAATGGCATTTGGGCAGCCATATTGGATACAACATGGCAACTTTTGGGGCATTTCGATGGGTAGTACACACGTGTGCAAAATTTTTAGTCAATCAGTCAACGGGAAGTAGGTGAGAATTTGAAAGATTTGATTGGAATTACTTTCGGGAGACCATATTGGATTGAAGGTGGCCAATTTATGGACATTTCGCTCAAATAAATGTACTCTCATTGGAACTACATACATCTGCAAAATGTGAACTCAGTATGTTAACGGGAAGATTGAGGATTTGATTACAAGAATTGATTAGGGGAGAACGGTAATAAATCGTTTAATTAGTTGTGTAACAAATTTCAGTAACTTTAGTAAACTTTCTAAAGTGCTGAATGTTTTCTTTGGAAATTTCATTTATTTATTTTTGCAACTAGATCTGCACGTCAAGAGATCATTTTACAAAATGTAAAAAATCTTTCAAAATGTGAATTTAAAAAACAAAGTGCTTACAATATTAAGGTTGATTTGTACCGTATATCTGGGCTGTATTGTCTACTACTGTAGCCTAAGCCAATCTCGGTTAGAGTCCGCGACCCTAGCAACTACTCCACCGAGCTCGATACCGGTTACAGCCAAAAATGGAAAGTGTGCTGCAAAACAACAGATCTTTTTCGATCCTGCTTCGAGTAAAGGATGTACTGGAAGGTAAGCGTACACCTATGCCGGGAGACATTAATATACAGACTGTAAGACGATACAAGTATGCTCCTATCACTTCATGTGATGTGGAGCGAAGCTTCTCATCATACAAAACTATCCTCACGGATAGAAGATTTAAACTTCTTCCAGATAATATGGAGAAACTTCTGGTGATTTACTGCAAACAGTAGGAGTTCTGGAGAGGATGTGCACAGACTGTACATTGTATACGAAGGAAAATCTGTGACTAAATCAGTTAATTTTAGTTGAAATTTGTAAAAAAAGAAGAAGAAGAAGAAGAAGAAATGTTCATATTTCTTCATATTTTGGCATTTTTAATTTCATATTTTCCTAAAATTTTCTTCATAAAAATTCGTTCTCTACTTATCAGAGACAATGAGAAGTATGGAACAATTAGATTCAGTGCTGTTGACTTTGTCTTTCCAAATTTATCTATTCCTTCCAGGAACGTGATATAAACTAATGGCGGCTTTCTTGACGACGTGATAAAAACTTAGGGAGTCCGAAAATGTTGGGGTACTCTTCTCATCTTGTCCGGGGTCTTTGGTACCGAAGACCCAATGTAAAAAATAAAGGATCTGTGTTTTTATCATAGCAACAACTAGTACAAGCGCTCCAACATTACAACCATACAACCTGGAAGTATATTTTTTGTTGTTTCTCTATTTAAGATCATCTGTTTATTCAGACGATAGCCCATATTACAGATAGACGGATGGAAAGGCAGAAAAAAAAAATGAAATGTCCGCAATCGCTAGAGAAAGTTCCAAAGCAAGAATACAAAATGTTTGTAGTAGTCCAGTCGATAATGTCGCTGATTTAGAATCGGCAATGCGGATGGACGTGGGTTCGATTTTCCAGTTTCCCTAAATTCCACTAGGTGAATGCTGGAATGGTACTTCAACTAAAACTCTGGCTGCTAATGTCCCTATCCCCTTCCCGTACGAGTGATCACCAAGGGACATCATTCCTCGAACATGTTACCACTTCAGGCCATGGAAAATTAATTATTTAATTACTTAAATATCAAATCAAAGAAGTATGTGTTAACAACTTAAGAAAACTCAAGGTTTCCAGTAACGTGACGGGACAGTTGGCAAGACTGGAAATTAACCATCGCTACCACTCCCGACGCCAAAGCCATGGACAATCGGAGCTCAGGTTGATTGTCAATCATAACACCTTGCGTTTATAGGAGATCTGCACGTCCGCTGGACATATACGTGTTGTGAGTCGAGACTTAATGTGTTACGGGCTGGGGGAGGCAGGGCGGGAGAAGAGCCATTACGTCAAAGGCTAAGCGAAAGCTTTGTTAAGGGATCAATGGGTGTGAGGGGTGGAAGGGGAGGGAATGAAGGTGTGGTGGTGGATCGCTATGGGAACCAATTGTCAACCTGTGCCACTAGTCAAGGCTAATCGATAATCCCTGCTAGTCATAACACTTTCAACCATAAAGACGACACCTGCTTTTAGCCTCAAAATGTACACATACACACGCACACACATAGATACTAGAGGTAATTATGCTTTCACAAGGTTGCACTAGTAATTTGTAACTTTTGTTAGCATGTTTATCTTTGTATATTTATGTTGCTTTTTTTATTATTTTTATTTTGTCCACAAAAATTGACATCTGACAAGGGACAATTACGATTTTGTGAATTTAATTCTGAACATGTCTAGCACCATTCGATAGGGCACCCAAAGAAACTCCGGAAACAAAGATTTTTATCTGCAGAAACTGAATAGGAATTGAGAGAAATGACGTCGAAGTATTAAAAAAGCGCCTCCGCTCGGACACGACAAAAGTGTAACGAAGGTCATTGGGCCACGAAAGAAGATGTCTTGGCTCTTTTTCCTTTTTTGCAATCAGACTGGAGTGTGGTAGGAGAGAAGCTGTGGGAAGAGAGTCCGTCAGAGTTGCATTTGAAGTCACCGTAACAGCGGCGCAGCGGTCAACAAGAAAATTAGTTCTTTGGCTGAAAATGCATAGTGTACCATTACAACATTCAGTAGAACAGATAAGGAATCGATTTCACAAAATCGTAATAGTGTCTCGTGGGAAAGAAAGCACACAATTATTTTTATAGGCAGTGAGTCAATAAGATGTAAGAGTCAAATTTCCCAAACGTGCATGCTAATACCAGAATTCGAACTCGAAATCTTGTGACCCAGCCCTCATTGTTCAGGAGGTGATAGGATCAGCAATGTGTAGGTACGCAGGTTGAAACCCCGCGGCTGACTACCCTGACTGAGGATTTCCAAAGTTTCTCAGTTTCACCAGGCTAATGCCGGGGTGATACCTTAAGTAAGATCCTGACCGATACCTTGCCCATCCTATACCTAACTCTAATGTTCGATTTGTTATAAGTTACTAAGGGGAAGGGGACCCTAAAGCTAGCGGCTGCTGGTAAGTTTCAACATACTACGTGAAATGGGTAGAAATACAAAGATTTTATTACTGGTTGGGATGATATTCGGAATCAACAACCGGGGATGAAATACTCACAGACCAGGGAAGGTCTCCGGCATCCCCCCCCCCGAAAAATCGAACACTGCCTAAACTCATCCCAGCTTAAGCCGAAGATGTGAAAAGGCCTTATGGTTAATGTAAAGTGAAGATCTCCAACAAAAGATGGCAGCACTCTCTCCATAAGTCTAATGTATTTTTATTGTTGTACGAAATTTCAAAGCTGCTCCTACAAATTCAAGTCTAGAGAGTTCTAACTTCCAGGGAAGAAAGTTCATAACCAATTCAAGAGTTCTATCTGTACCGATTTTTTTTTATTTTCTTTCTTGTTCATTGTTGAAATCGCTTCATTGTTGAATTGGATATTCAAACCTACTGTATATCAATGAAAATCTGATTTTGTCAAAACACATTTTTTAGTTGTTTTTTTTTCGGTAAACAGTTGCATTTTTCCCCATCCAAATCAGAATATGAAATACATGGGATTAAATGGGAGAATTTGACTTTAAAATGAGTTTCACGAGAAATCATCTTTCCTGCACCTTCCCCCTCCTTTCCCTGTAAGATTCATTTGTCATTTCTATAAATTAAATATTTTACATATTTGGATATTTCTACAAATTTTGACATTTTTGCATATTTTGAATTTTACATATTTAAAGATATTTTACATATTAATTGGCATACTTCAACAATCTTCCCTGTTTTTTACTTTTGCTTTTCACCTCTGTTTAGCAGGTGATCTATAAATGTTGCATCAATCATGAAAGAGTTGTGTCTACTTAAAAACAGCCTATTCCTACCCCTGGACCTTTCCGCTCCAGTACTATTTCCGTCTAGGTTTGGTGTTTTTTTTGTTGTCTGGGTTTGGTGTGTTTTGGTATTATAAAGAGAACAACTAGCTTTGGGGTATCATAAGGTGACCTAGCTCCTTGCTGAGTGTTCCTCCTTCTTCCTCTTCTTTCTCTCCGTCCTTTCCCACCTACGTAGGGTCGACGTTTCTGATGAGTCTTCTCCACAAAGCCCTGTCCTGAACTTCTTCCCCTGACAAACCTTTCTCCCCGAGATCCTTCTTAACCCTATCCGTCCATTTCCTCCTTGGCCTCCCTCGACCTCTCTTGCCCTTGTAACGTACATTTTGAGATGTTCGCCAGTGAAATGTTCTGTGTTGATTTTTTATTATTTTAATTTGCTACGGCAAGTTTATGTAAAAGTGGCAGCTGGGGAGAAGGAAGTAGTATACTACTTGGTATAGTGGCGACGCTTCACGGCATCTATCAGAATTAAACTCTTTGATACGTCGAGTCGGCCATGTAGACCTTATAATTGGGCTTGATGTACGAGGTAGTATCTAAAGGAGGTGTTTTATATAAGTGTTACTTGACAAGTTGAAATAATAAGTCAGTTGGTCTACTTGTATTGGAGATAGCCTCATGCACGTAAGGTTCCTGCATAGCAAGGGTGCAATCAACCATGGCATATTTGCACTCGTCTTATTACATTTGGAAAAGGTTATATTGTTTCTGAATTACGACATCGATTGCTACTTCTACTACCGTGAGTTTGTAATTTACTTGATATGTGCTAAAGTAACTTCGTGTTCCGATTTCAGCGTCGGAAGTTTGATTAGAATTGCGAGCATCGACGAGATTGTTTTTGAATCATTGTTTGATTTAATTTCATTTACGTGAATTTTGCTATGCTCTATAGTTAATGCATAAACCAAGTTATTGATATTATATTTGTTAAAGATATTTATTTAATATTTTATGGAATTTATGTTTAATTCAATGATAAAAAGAGTTTTAAAAAGATTATTCGATGTTTTGTGGATTATAAACCATTCAAATGTATTATAGAGGTTCGCGAGTTGCTCGGTAGATGGCAGCATAACTAGAGTCATTGTGCAATAGTTAAAATGACATTTCTGTGAATCCAAGTGATTCGTTCTAGGTTGTTGTATTGGCACAAGAGTTAATAATAAGTTAATTTAATAATTATTATTGTCTTGAGTAAGAGATTCTGTATGTTATTAAAGCTAAACAAGAATTAGTCGCTTTGGTTTAGTGAACCCAGGTATGTAAAAGGTTAGGTTGGGTTCAACAAGATCAGAGGCATATTTTGTTATATTTTAATCATCTGAATAAATATCTATATTTTGATATTATTGAGTTCTAGTTGATTCATTTGGGAGACATTGATTATAATGCTACCAAGGTCGCTGAAAAGCACCGCAGTAGGGTTCATAATCATAGGCTCTAAGAGTATATAGTTCAGTGTTTGTAGTCCACACTGCGGGGAGCAGACTGGGCACATTTTTATTAGGTGTAGAATTCACGTCAAGCTTCGAAAGAACCCGTCGCATCCTGAGGTACTTCAAGTTCATAATTAATCTGTAATTGGACTATCTCGCAACTATAATTTGAATTTTCATGATTATAAGATATATCAGAGACACAGAGTAGTACCATTACAATTTTTGCTTCATCGTGTATTTGTATTTTCGCTGCGAGATGTATTAATTATATTTATTGTAACTTCAGTAAGCTTGTATTTATAGTTTTTGTCAGTGTAGGGAAGAACATGAGGAATTCGTGTCATTACTTCTATAGAAAGTCACTTTTGCATGTGATTAATTTTGGAACCACAATGTGGTTAAGATTGTTGAACGGTTAGGTTTACTGGATATCAGAGATAGGAATTTTAGCTTTGCATTCTACGTTTTTCAGTACATGCGTGTTCTTTCAGTTGAGAATTTCCAGTCAATCGAAGTTTAAGAAAGTGAACCTTCATCGCGACCACGTGGCGATCCGGACTCTAGCCGCCATTTCGCGTTCTTCATAACCACATAGTTTAGTCTTCTTCAATATCAATTGGGTTTGATTGAAGTATTCCATTGTGTATTTCCAAGGAATGATTGCTCGCCCTATGGAGTCATCCTTGGAGGCAATACTTTCTCAACCTACAAAGGTGATTATTTCAGACTTAATGAAAATTTGTTAGTTGGTAAGAGAGTTGTGTTATTTCGCTATCTGTGTGAGTTCATTGTTATCATTACGAATTTGTTTCTACGAAATATTTGCCTACGAATTGTATCTTTACTGAGGAAAGAAAAAAAAGCAGTCAAGAGAGAAGTTGTGTTACAAGCGATTTGTTGGGTTCAACGCTGTAAAGGTTTATGACGTCATTGTAAAGGAATTCTGTGCTCCTGATTATTTTATATAATCGACGTAACTTTCTTTTTTTATGGCACAATATAGTGCTTTTCATTTTATCAGTGCATTTGTGTACGTATATTCTGTAGCTTAGTACCTCTATTCCTAAGCGAGAGTAATAATTGTGGGGTCTGCAGGGACAGGTCCTTCCTCTGTGGAGTGTATTCTTTGTGTTTCTTTTTCGTTTATGCAATTAAATCAGATAACTCGAGAAGAGAAGGGAAGGGAAAGCCTTAACTTCGGAATTATTTGTTCAATCGAAGAACCAACGCAGTGAGATTATTGGTGAGTTAACGTAGTAACCAATTCTCCTTTTTATGTGTTATTCTACTTCAGGTTATTATACCATCAATTAACTAAAGATAAAGGGAAAAATATATGTAGCCATCAGTTTGTGGGGTCTCGCATCACAAAATCTCAAACTCACTCAACTCACCAACGTACAAACAACAGCGAAACTCGCCACACCCTCAACTTCCAATGCCATCACTCTTCTGACTACATAGTCATTTGTTCTCCTCATTACATGTCCATACCACTGCAGTCTTCTTTCTTGTATCTTCTTAGATATCTCTACAAAATTGGTTGTTCCTCTTACTTTCACATTTCTCACTCTGTCTCTTCTTGTTATCCCACACATCCAGCGTAGCATTCTGATTTCGGTGACATCTAATCTCTTTTCTTGTGCTTTCTTTATTGGCCATGTTTCTGCTCCGTACATCATTCCTGGTGTAACCACTGTTTTGCAAATCATCCCTTCATTCTTCACCGTGATTCTGCTGTCGCAGAGAATACTTTAATCCCTCTTGCATTGTGTGTGTTATTCCAGAGTCCAAATCTCCGTTTCCAGTAACAGATGAGCCTAAATATTTAAAACTTTTCAATTTATTCAATTCTTCTTCTTGTAACATCACTTCTCCATTCTCTTCTCCCTTAAATTCAAGATACTCAGTCTTCTTTCTACTAATCTAGCTTGGTTTAATGGTTAACGTATCGGAAAACTGATCCGGATGACCTGGGATCGAATCCTGGCGTGGTTATATGTATATTTTTCAAGAAAAATAACTTTTTTTATCCTTTTCTTATCAACATGCACGGCAGTGCATGAGCCAAGTTCTTCACGTCAGAAAACGTCAGCACTGCCAGAAGCATGTTATACAGGAACAAGAGTTTATGGCAAAATCGACGATTTGGGGGCCCCGTAAGAAAAAAGATGTTAAAGATAGGAATATGAGCTTTTGCCGTTAAGGAGATATGGTAAATATGTGCAGATGTACAAAATTTCATATTCGTATCTCAAACTATGTTCTAGTTGTGGACCCCTGAAATTGCACATTTTAGGCTAACTGACTCACTCACTCACTGACTGACTGACTCACTCATCATATTGTTTAGGGTGTTTGCAGTAAGCTAGAAACATGAAATTTGGTATGAAGGTAGAGGATGATAAGTAGATAAAGGAAAAAATTCCGACATTTTGAAAAGGTCGCCATCTTGGATTCAAAATGGCCGCCAAACCTAAATTTTCAAAGAATACACAGCCTAAACGACTAAAGATAGAACAGTGAAATTTGGTATGAAACTACATCATTGATAGAAAATTAAGAAAACTTTTTAAAAATTTGAAAAAGTCGCCATTTTGGATTCAAAATGGCCGCCAACCCTAAAATTTTAAAGAATACACAGCCTAAACGGCTGCCGCTAGAATAATGAAATTTACTTTGACAGTACAACATTATTAGTAGATTATGAAAATATTACAAAATATCTCTAAAGACGCCATCTTGGATCCAAAATGGCGGGCGTCATAAATCCATTTTCCAACTGCTTGAGCCAGAGATACGAAATTTGGCATAATGATGTATTATCAAGAGTAGTTTAGGAAAACATAACAACTTTTAAAAAAAATCACCATCTTAGATTCAAAATAGCAGCTGAAATACCATTTTTCACATCGTTCGAGATAGAGAAATGAAATTTGGTATGACAGTGTATCATCACGAGTATGTCACGAAAATATAAGAAAACGTTAAAAATGTGTCCATCTTTTATCCAAAATGCCCGCCTAAGCCCCACTTTATAACGACTGAAGCTAGAGAAACGAAATTTGGTATGAAGGTGTACCATTACGAGTAGGTTAGAATAAATTCGGCTCGTCTCCCCTACTAGGGTACAGTTCCCAGCTGGAGCCTGATTGCGATAAAGGGGTGCGCCCCAGCGAGGCCATCTTGGAATTCTGGGGGCAGCGCCCCAATGAGGCGAAGCGAGTATATACATTACACAAGTGTAAAAAGCTGCGAAATACGAGCAAAAGCACCAGGGGTGCAAACTGTCCAGTCAACTCCTTCAACCTTAAAAAGTGGTGAAATGGAATATGGATGAGCCTAGTTCCTCGCGCCAACTTCCAATACTCCTGCGTGTCCCACCAAGTTTTACTCGTCACAAACGTTAGCACTGCCAGGAGCATGTTATACAGGCAGAATGTGGAAGTTTCCCCATTCGGACGCAGCGCTCTGGAGTATGAGGGAATATCTGCATCATGTGGCGCAGTGCACTGCAGATTCTGGTTGTGATAAAAAGACGCAGTTCCTCCAAACTCCTCAAGTTCGATGCGCGGCCTGCCGTGGGATTCTTGGCGCAGCGACGCGAGCGAATCGAGGGGAGTATCAACACGTACGGCAGTGCATGCAGCCGAGTTCCGCGTGTCACAAAACGTCAGCATGCTATACAGGAACAAGAGTTTATTGCGAAATCAGCGATTTTGAGGTTCTGTAAGAAAAAAGATGTTAAAAATTGAAATATGAAATTTCGAAGTATGACGGTATATCATCACTAGTAGATTACAAAATATCTGCAAAGACATCATTTTGAATCCAAAATGGCTGACTTCATAATCCATTTTCCAGACTGTTTGAACTAGAGATACGAAATTTGGCATAAAGGTGTATTAACAAGAGTAGTTTAGGAATAATTTACATTTTTGAAAAAGTTGTTAACTTGGATCAAAATGGCCGCACAAAAACTTTTTCCACACCATTCGAGCTATAGAAACGAAATTTGGTATGAAGGTGTACCATCAC
>JAGDQP010059855.1:0-12304 GCA_022664845.1 Lepisma saccharinum
TTCATCAGTCAACTTTGCATTCGATGTTTTAAGCTGGCCTAGGTAAACATACTCATCAACTATGCCTATTGTCTCTCCGTTAATCTTCACTTCCTTCTTTGCAGCATATTGGTTGTACATTACTTTTGTTTTACTTAAGTTCATTTTAAGGCCTATTTTCGAACTCTCGTTACTCAGTTCTTCCATTCTGGTTTGTAGTTCTTCTGCACTTGAAGCAAACAGGACTATATCATCAGCGAACCGTAGATGATGAAGATATTCGCCATTAATTTTAATTCCAACTTCATCCCAGTTTAAATTCTAGAACACTCTCTCCAGGACCGCACAAAACAGTTTTGGAGAAATTGAATCTCCTTGCCTTACCCCTTTTCCAACTTTAAATTTTTCACTATCTTGATGCAGCCTAATGACAGAAGTGGCAGTTGAGTAAATGTTTCGCAGTAACTTGATGTATGCACTTTCGATGGCTTGATGTTCAAGTGATTTAAGTACTGCTGACAAGGAGACCGAATCGAAAGCCTTTTCAAAATCTATGAATCCCAAACATAGTGGAAGTTTATATTCATTAGTCCTTTCCATAACTTCATTCAGTGTTTGTATGTGGTCCATTGTGCTAAATCCACGACGAAATCCGACTTGTTCCCTTCCCTGATTAAAATCCAAGTCTCGTTCAATACGATTCAAAATAACTTTGGTGAACATTTTGTATAGGACTGATAGTAAACTAATTGGTCTGTAGTTTTCGACGCGTTCTTTGTCCCCTTTTTTGTACAACAAAATGATAACGGCATTGTTCCAACTTCTGGGTATTCCTCTCTTCCGCAGGCACATAGAGAATAATTTAGCAACTTCCTCTTTCATTTCTTCACCTCCCCATTTAAACATCTCTGCTGTGAGTCCATCTTCTCCTGGTGATTTTCCGTTCTTCATCCCTCGAAGTACTTTATCCACTTCTTCTTTCATTACGTCTGGGACATCAACATCAATTTCTTCTGAATCTTTATTTCCTAGCTCTTCCTCGGAGTAGTACAATTCTGTGTAGAAAATATATATATATATCCTTACAGACGAATACCGGGATGGTACCTTAAATAAGGTCCTGGTCGGTACCTTGCATATCTTCTACCTAACCCATCCAGGCTTGAGCTAAGGATGCTAAAAGGCATTAAATAAAGGTTCAATTAATTCAATTCGAATCTCTCTACCCAGTACCTCACGAAGCTTGCCGGCAGTTTGCAAGATTTTGATAACTGCCTTGAAAGACTTTATAAAGGTATGTAAGTAAGTAAACAAATAAGTGTATATATATATATATATATATATATATATATCACAGCCATATTCAATCCACTAGTGGATGAGGCCTCTGCCCGAAGGGAGGAGTTGGTCTACTGCTCCCACGCTGACCAGACAGGTTGGGAGAGGAGAGCCGAAGCTCTCACTGTGATAGCTTCTGTCTTTTATTCACAGCAGCTCCCTAATTGTCCTCACGATGCTGGGTCAACACCGAAATTTTTGAGCCCCCACCGGGAATCAAACCCGGGACCGCTCGCACTGAAGTCGAGCGCGCTACCGGCTAGGCTACGCAGGATATATATCTGTTTATTTATTTATTTAGAAGATTTCTTTTTTATTTTATCGTGTAAACTTAATCACCTTTCGTGCAATTTAATCAACCAATCGCATAAGAGAAAGATGTAAAAGTGGAAGTGCGTAATTTACAACTTTGCCTCTCCCCTTACTCTAGCTGCGCATTTTCCCTTTACTACAACCATATGATCATAGTTAGATACCCTGGAAAATCTTGAGTAGGCATTAGCTTAATTCTTGAGTGCAAGTCACTAAAATTCTTGAGAGCTAATGCCAAAAATTTTGAGTGTACACTCAAAATTCTTGGGTGTTATTAAGTGAAATTAATAAACTTATAAATATTAGTAATTATTCTCACCAAGATGCATACATACTGAGTGATAAAGATATGTGTGTCAAGTTCAAACAGCTGCCTCGAAAGCATAGGATGACAAAAGTTCCTTCTTCTGTTTGTGAGCACACATGAAATGCGTGAAAGAAACGCTCACAATCAACATTCGATATTTGGTATCCACATAAGAGTATGAGCATCATCCACAAAAGATTTATACTCACTATATAGATGATTCAAACTCTCAAGACCTGATAAAAATTTATTTTTCTATGCCATTTCTTCCAATTCAAGGTAGCCCTGCATACACTCATTAAAAGGATCAGCTTTTAGAAATGAAACTACGGAGAAAATTATACTAAGATTGTTATTTGAAAGGGGTTGAGTAAAAGCACTTTTCCTGTCTAACAATTTTGAGATATTCTCCAGAAAATGTTTTCGTGGATTACTTGCTATCAGCTGATTCAATTTCGTAATAAATTAAATAGTGTAATTGAATTATCTCAGAGATTTTGTGAAAACTGTGGTAGCATATGAATTATTCTTGAATAAGATGAAAGATTACAGAAAATTCTCGAATAAACGTAAAACTTGGTGAATGAAGGCCAAATTCGGAAAATTCGAGAGTAATTCTCGACTAGAAATCCGCAGATTTCATATCGTGGAAAAAAATCCTGTTATTCTTCGCACATTTAGAATTTTTTCGCGAATTCTCGAGTTGCGAATTTCCAGGAGCTTTAATCATAGTACCAAATGACGTATTTGCATCACTCAAGAATAGGTTGTTTATGTGGGCACTGCAAACAGACAAATTAAGCACTCGAATACAGCAAACGATATTGAGCGATAAAGCCCACCTGTTTTGACTTAATTTTTAAAACATCACTTAGCGGCAGAATATTTATCTCATTCTTCCTGTTTCATTTTCCATTGTCATTGTGCGTCCTTCTTCGAGCTGGTGCGGTTTGAGTTTATTTATGACCTAGAGGAGTCTGTGGCTCAGGTCAGATGGGGTGGGGGAAAGGATGCGTAAAGGAGTTGACCAGGGCTTCAGATGAATGTACCATCCCGGCATTTGTCTGGTGTGATAGAGGAAAAAAAATAGTCAGAAACGTCGGCCGCTGATATCGAACCCAGGAACCCCCGGATTTTTAATTTATTATATTATTATTCTTTACGGAATGACAAATCAACGCTCTACCAACTGAGCAATGGCGCTACTTAGAAAACAATTTCAATACAAATTTTCTAACGATTGTTTGCTGGAAGTCAGAAAATGTTATGCATCAGCCTAAACAATATTTATTAAATCAGTTAAGAAACAACATGCAGCGGACATGACGCACTCAATGCTCAGAAAATATTTACATCGGTTTAGATGCAGCATTATGAAAGGGCTGAACAATCTGAAATTATGTATCTGTCTATTCCTCACGAATAATAAATAAATAATGATAATAATAATTACCGGAGAATTATGAAGCGTGGTCATAAATTGAATGCTCAATTGAATTTATTTATGGTCCTTAGGCATCTCAGGCTCTAGCCGGGATAGGATGGGGGAGATGATGTTGGAAGATAGTAGGTCAAGGTCTGGTTTTGTAGGTACCATCTCGGTGTTTGAATAGTGTGACTGGGGAAGCCCTGAAAATTCTATCAGGAAGGACGGACACTGGGATCGTTTACAGTACCTTCCTATTTTTAAGTCACTACTTTACCAACTGAGCGACGAGTTGACGGTTCAAGGATTGAAGTTTGGAGCTGAAATAATATCGTAATTTTAAGAAGTACTGCTATATTTTAATGGCAGATTGTTACATTTCCTAAGTGAAAATTAGTAACGATAAAAAAGCAAGAAAACTTTGTTTTCATAAGTAAAAAAATAAACAAAGAAAAAAATGCCAACAACTGACATACCAGCATTTAATTCTACAATCCATTTTCAATGTGTTTCGCTTTACTTTGTTATTCTTGTAGTCATTTACAGAAACATTCCATAATTTTGGAGCGTTATAATAATCTTCTATAAACAAAACAGTTTTTTCCATCGACCATTCCGTTTTGTTGCCGGAGTTTGTTGAACACCGATCCACAGACTGCTGGATCCAGGACAACACTGTTCAA
Source organism: Lepisma saccharinum (assembly GCA_022664845.1). NCBI lineage: Eukaryota > Metazoa > Arthropoda > Insecta > Zygentoma > Lepismatidae > Lepisma > Lepisma saccharinum. Next base: position 4,046 of record JAGDQP010059855.1, read on the forward strand.
CAGGCTTCAACACTGTTGCATCCTTCATGTGGAAAGCAAATTTGAGCCGTCGTGGTGTCACCCTTGTTACATCTGGTGAACCCTACAGTTTGTGAAGTTCTTTATTACGCAGTTTCCTCCATTCTCCGGTCATCTCGTTCCGCGCATATCTTCGATCCTTTTGGCACGTATATATTTCTCAAAAATCTTATCTTCAAAAGCTCATAATTTAAGTTCATTTACCTGGATTGTAATTCAACTTTCGACAACGTATAGTATTAGCGTCAGAGTAACAGTTCTGTATACTTTCATCTTTAACTTCCATGATATTAATCACAAGGTTAAATTTCCGACTGAATAGAATCATCCATTGCACGATGTTAAGCTGCTTGCTTGCTACATATGCTCCCAAGTATTTAAATTCGTATATATTTTTTTCTATGGTCTCATTCTTGTTGTGTTTCTATTTCGTTTGTCCTCTGTATTTCGGTTTGTTATCAGGTATTTTGTTTTCTCTACGTTTACCTGTAGATCTATCTCAAAAGAAGATTCTATTTCGGCATTGCTATTACTTTGTAGTGTATCTGCATCGCCCCAATTAAATTTACATTATCAGCGTATACGAACAGCAGCTAACATCAATATTAGTCCCTATTTTTGTTCTCCTTTATTTTTAGAATTGCAAAATTTAATGACAACTTTAAAAACAATGGAGATAAGGTATCACTTGTTTCATTATCTGAATCTATCCTCGAGCTCACTAAGTTTGGATATCCACTATTATGCGGTATAGATATCACATTCCTCTGTTTGTTTCCGGTGTCGACGAAGATTATACGTAAAAATAACTTTCCACACACTCAGAATTTTAGTCAGACCCGCTTGAAGATCTCCACGTTAATTTTTATCATCCCTAGTCTCGTTTATTAACCTTCTTGTAACGAGTTTACGCTTTTGTATAGATCTCTAATGTTATTTATCTTACCATTTGCCTCTATTTCTTGAATTTTCTGCGTCAAATATTTTTTCTTTTTTTTTTTTTATTTAGGGGGACCCGCATACCACCCCTGCCTCTTTGTATCCTTTACACAAGCCAAGTTGTGTACTTTCAAGGTCGTACATCACACTCATTTTTGAGCTCCTTGCCTTGGGGCAGGCATGCCCCTAGAGATTCTTGGATTGCCGGAATTCCGGCACTCCAAGAAGCCCCTGTGTTCCATCGGTCAGAGACCTCTGGGGTTGCGGGCCGGACCCTTGGCCAGGCATCCAGAATGTTCTCCTGGCCTTTGTTCCAGATCTTTCGGAACTTCCTTGGGGGGATTCCCTATCTAATAAATACTAAATTTTTTCTTGTTGCTTCATTTACCTGCGTATGGCGTTGCGTTGCGTGTTATGATAAACTGCGTAGTTGCTTACATTTGCTTAGGTTTTATTGCTTAGCCATCGCTGCTTCGTTTGGTTACGTTCCTTAAGAAGCTTAAGGCATTCTTTATTATATCAGTGTTTTTTTTCTGACGTTTCCTCTCACCTAGACGTTTTTTCAATATGCTCTTCAGTTTCACGAATTGCTTCCCACGTCTTACAAGGGACATTATCAGTCTGCCCGGGATCGAATTCCGCTCGTACTTTAGGCAATATCTTAAAAGAATTCTAGTGAGTAATATTTCTCTCAACATGTGCAATAGGGACAGTAAATATATTTTAATAATGAGCACTTCAATTGAGATTTTCAGCTCATTCAGTCCAAATATTTTCATGCAAATGTTTATCTTATTTAGTGTTTTTCTGCTTTCTACCTCATTCTCTTTCAGAGTAATTTCCTATAGCACGTTAGTATTTTAAAATTGATGAATTACATCTTATCAATGTAGTAATTAAATATAAAAGTTCTTAGAAATATATTTCAATTGGTTTATGTGAGCTACAAGAAACATTTTTCGTATTTAAACCTGTTTTATCTCAAATTTCTCTAAGTGATGCTAACGCCTGTAAAATACACGTTCTCGTTCTTTTTCCTGCAAAATGCTTTTGGTGGAAGAATTGCACATCCTGGAATGGTATGCATTCAAGGTTATGAACTAATCAAGTTGAGTTGCATATTCATTAGGCGAACAGTACCACAATTCATATAGCTGAAATGAGCATTCATAGGGGTCAAAAATATATGATCGCGATTGTACAAGGACGTGAAACATTCTGTTCTACTGCCCTTGAATGCATCCTTTGAACTAAGATCTCCATCCAGCGTGGCACCGTCTGTCTTAGTGAAGTCCTGGATGCGTTTATCATTCTTTACTTCCTTGTCCCACTCCCACATGACAATAACTGTTTTTCAATGTCTTTTTCAAATATTCAATTTTCTCCATGGTCCGTGCATATTTTTGTTCCATGGTTTCCCCGCCATCGATGGCTTTGTGCCTGAGGTAAGGAAAACAAAGAGGACACCCATGATGGTAGCAGCCTTCGAATTCCAGCGCTGTTTTTGTTTTTTCTTCGAAGCCATCTACCTTATATTTTCCAACTTTCCATTCACCTCCATTCGCGGCATGTCGGATGTTTTTCCCTCGAATGTGGAACATGTAACTTAACCAGTTCACTGCTTTTTTACTCTGGTCGTCTCGGTGTTCAAATCCGCGTGGAGGAATAATCGAAATAGTTTCTTCCAGCAGGTAAAGAGTGCGAAACACTTTAATGGCCATGCTTGCGATAGTTGATGATACAAGAAAACAATATAAACCATCCGTACGCTCTTCAATAATGTTTGAAAATTTTACTACGCCACTAGCTAATATGTTTACATCATTCATACAATATTCTAATAATTCTCGCTGCATATTGAAATTATACTTTTGTTTTACGCATTCGTCATGCCATTCCTTCAGCGCTTTGTATTCTTCTTCAGTCCGGCTTTGAGGGTCAAAATATTGAAAATCAGGAATGAGATCATCGTAATCCTGATTTTCAGGCACATTAAACATTTAGGGAAACTCTCCTTTCTTCAAGGTATTTTCTAACCCTAAAGTTTTAGGGAGTTTTGCTAGTTTAACACCCATATACAAAAAAGTATCTCGGAAGATGATTTTCCTACTACCCAAAGCCATTTCTATAATCTTTTGGCTTTGAGCAGTAATTTTCAGCTCTTTGCCAAAACCTTGGTCCACCAATAAACTCTTGGCCGCCAGAATCATGTCATATTTCGAACCATTATGACTTAACATGACCGTTTTCTCAAACGAAGGACGTTCTTTTAATACATGGACTATAAACTCTTTCATTGTATTGAAGGAGAAATCACGGATACCGCCATTTTCCGTGTCTCCGCATTCCATGCATGTGGTGTTTGAATCCTCATCTTTACATTTATTGCATCTGTGGGATAAACATAGTAAGCTTGGAATATGCTCCCGCTCGCCCTTCATATTTGGACCAAGTAACATTGTATCTACGTCAAAATTGATATACAAATATTTCGTGTAATGTTCAGGTTTTAGTTTTTTCACAAAACATTGGTGATCAGGCATGACGTACTTTTCACATTGTTCATGTGACTGTTTCTTATTTTTTTCTTTTCCGCATATCGACGGTTACACGACAAGTCGGACACTGCTTCACATTGTAACATATGGCTTTGCCTTTGTCAGGTACCTTTTCATGATTTCTATAGCATTCGAGAGAAGGAAATACTCTTTTACAAGTGGAACAGGGAAATCGTCCTTTTTCCTCGTCAGAAATCGTGTGGCTGACTTCACAGTAGGAACATTTAAACTTACATTCATGATACTCTTTATGAGTGTTATACCCCTCTAAACACTAGGGACAGTACTCTCTGTCTCAAATAGGATTTAAAAGGTGATTGCACTATAATGCCCCTCGCTAAAATGTGAACAGCGTTGTTTTTCAGCTTGAGGCCCCGCGTAACAAATAGTTGCTTCCCTTTCCCCTGCATTCCTCTCATATACTACAATTCTATAACGAGGAAGTAAATTCCGTCGGAACTGATTGATTTTCTCGACAGTACATCCTCTGAGCCTCTCTACATCAAGCACTGCTCTTTCACACAGATCTTTAGCTTCATTGATCCAAGCATTTGGACACTTGTTCAAATTCTGAAGATCATACACTTTATCTTTTTGGGCTTCAGCTTTTGCTTTGGCCATGACCAAACTCTGTGGGAGACAGTAGAGGTCTACTGGAGCGAGATGATGTATTTCTCGAGGAAAGCAGTCAGTTCCATGATTTTATCCTGGCGTTTAGTTACTCTCCCTCTTCCTTTGTATGAATTCACAAAATTTACTTTTATTTTCACTTGGTCTAAAAGGAAAGTTTCGTTACTTTGAATGACGTTTTCTATGGAACGTAAAATTACATGTTGTGACACCTCATCCCTTCTTCTCCACCCTACGTAGATCGGTCTATTAAGCGTGGAATTACTAGATTCCAACGTTAAACCGACGAACACCTCAGCATCGACATCGGGAATAATATTATCCAGCGCAAAGGAAAAGAGATTCGAAACATAGGCCTGTACATCATGAGCATTTACGGCATTGGTCAATGACTATTTCTCTTCCTTCAATTCCGAAGTTTGGATACATGCGATTACGGCGCGAAACGATTTCAAAATTATTTTTATGACTGGTAGAGGCATTGCTACTACCGCCTGCATTACCCCTACTAGTACTCGCACCTTGGTTTCCAGCACCGTATAAGTTATTAGCGGGAGGTACCCAATCCTGCCATTGAACATCGTTAATATCGTTTATCATATGTTGCATGATCTGTTCGTCCAGATTAAAATCATGTAAATTAATATTGTCGAGTAACATCCCATCATCATCATTTACGACTTCAACATTCCTTCAATCAAGGCTAGTGCTATCCTCCACGATAACTTGCACATCATTATCGTAAGGGATAATATTATCCTCAATCACCATCACCTGCTCTTGTCTTGAGGGATCAGGTCGGTTGGAGACATTTGTGTCAACAGCAGAAATATCACCAAACATACTACTGGCCACCTCATTTACAATACAATCCACTTCCAGATCCGCATTGCTTCCCATCAGAGCTTCTATGCTTTCATCCCCGAGTAAGGGGCTGAAAACAGGGAACTCCTCTGGCATAGCTGCATTAGAAGTGGAAGCCACTGGGGCAGATTCCACTACCACCTCATTCTGATGATTTCGTGTAACTCCTACACTATTACGCAAAGTATTAGCATACGGGATACGTTTACCACCGGGAATAAACTGTAGCATTGGAAACTGTCCCAGCGCAGCATAAAAATATCTCCATCTCGTCTCCCCAAGAATGCATATACGGCATTACAATTAATAAGATCACAATCAGTCATACCTCTGCCAAATAAAATGTCAAATTTCCCTCGGAGTAATTCAATTTCACCCTCAAATCTATAAGGGACCGTACTGAACAAATCGAGTATGTCTGCCACGTTTCGACAAGCATTAACGATTTCCTCTATACGATCCACGCACATCTCTACAAGATGAGCAATATACATTCTACTCACATCAATATTCACGGGACGATGACCTTGAGCCTGGAGATAACAGAGCCATTGCCACGTACGTGTTAGCCTATCATTAGTGTTCAGAGCTCCGGCCTGGAAGGCGGCAAACATGTTCTCGATGGTGGTCACCAAGATTCTAAAAAGAGATACGTACGTCTAATGAGCGATGAAAGAAACACTATATTACATATTGTTCCTGCAAAAGTTAGAAAATTCAAAGATTAAGTGATTTTTTAATTCATATTTTCTTTTAAGATAGGACCAAAGAATTTATCGTCAGGATAAGAATCAAAACTTTAGCTTGTCATGTATGATTTTTTTGTAAACAAAAATGTTTCAGAAAACCTAAGAACAAAAGAGATACATTTTCAATCAAGTTCGTAAGTTAAGTAATTTTTGTTTTGTACACCAATGAAAAAAGTAGTTCAAGTTTCTGCAAAATCTGTTATTAAAAAGAAACCCAGATTTTTAGGAATGTAAAAAAGGAGACTAAGTTTATTCATTAGCTTAGTTTTCTGGACTTTTGAATCAATTATCTAAAAGAAAAAAATCACCTGGATATCGTTATCAAAACTAATATTTTTTCTTTATTTTGATAGTTACAGTTGTGCTGGTAACAAAAACAAAACAAAAGACATGGACGAGGGCGAACAGAGAGTGAAAAATAAGGAAGAAACTACACTACAAAAAAGAGCAAGATGACTTTGGGTTGAGAAGCAAAATGTTTTTAAAATTCAACTTACACTTACTATTCAAGATATAAGTCACAACACAAGATCAACTCAAAATGGAATGGTTGTTGTAGATCCAGGTTCTACCACAAATTGGAATGGTGCAGAATCTGTAACGAAAAAAGAAAATTATTTTCAGTAATATAGTGATTGTTGATTTTTAATGTTTTTCTCACCAAGTTAGAAATATTTTTTTCTTTCAAATTAGAATTTTTTTGAGACAAAAACTTTTTTTTGTAAACAAGAAACTACAATTACTTTGTGAATTTATCTTTAATTTTATTTCCATCAAGTTGTAAATATTTTTATGTAAAGACAATTTTTTTTTCTGAAGATATTCTTTTCTTATGATTTTTTGTTATTAAAACTTTTTCTTGTAAACTTTTTTCCAAATTTTCTTTTGAAAATTTTTTCTTAAGTTTTTCATTCTTACTAAAACTTTTTTGTTACAAAATTTTTCTTGTAAAACAAAAAATGTTTTTACTACAAATACTTTTTTAAAACAAAAACTTCATTGTGAAAGTAATTGTTTTCTTTCTTACTATAACATTTTTGTTACAAAGTTTTCTTTTGAAAATTTTTTCTTAAGATTTTTCTTTCTTATTAAAACTTTTTTTTGTTACAAAATTTTTCTAGTAAAACAAATTTTTCTTTCCTACAAATACTTTTTTAAAACAAATACTTCATTGTGAAAGTAATTTTTTTCTTTCTTACTAAAACATTTTTTCTTACAAATTTTTTTTCGAACAACCAAAAATACTTTGTGAATTTCCTTCAAGCTAGAAATATGTGAAACAGGAAACTAAAAGTAGTTTGTAAATTTATCTTTAAACAATTTTTTTCCTTCAAGTTATTTCTTTTAAATTTTATCTTAGCATTTTTTCGTATGTAATAACTTACATAGTCTCTCAACTGGAACGTGAAACCTCTAGCGGAATACCTTCTCAAATGTCAATGAGATCTATAATAAAAAACGGAAAACCATTTTGAGTTCTCCTCATTGAAACCCTGTCACTATTGATAAAAATTAATAAACAAGTATATTCATTTTTCAAAAGTTGTACTTTCTTTAAAGTATACTTCTTACATCCAAGTGTGTTTAATATAGATGCCTATAAATCTTTTCATTTGTCAAATACATTCAAAGTTTTAAAATGTTACTCTCTTCTTGATCTCAAAATTTTCTGTGTGAAACAGTTAAGTCCATATTCTAAAATGCTGTTCTTTTTTTCTTTTAAGAATTTTTAGAAAGATTCTTCGTCTTAAATTCTTCATCAAGCAAGTGTAGTTGCAAGAGTTAAGTCAAAACTGTAAATTAACATGACAAATATAATTTGGTTTATCCAATTATTACGTATGGATTTAATCAAGTAAAGAGTGTCAAATACAAAAAATGTCTTCATCCAGGTCATACAAGTTTTAAAGCTACAACTTATTGACCCATTGCATAGTTTTGGACATATATTTATTTTAACTATTTTTTATTTATTAATTTATTTTAAGGCCTTTAGGCATCTTAGGCTCAGGGCGAGATAAAGTGGAGAAAGGATGTTAAAAGGTAAATTTCAGGGCCAATGTTCCTAGGTACCACCCCAACATTTGCCTGGTGCGACTAAGCAAAACCCTTGAAACCCCTTAGGTAAAATTCTTTCAACTTCTCCCACCGGCAATCAAAAGTAGATTGATGGATTGTCACGTTTGGAAATAAGCAAAATTCAACCTTCAGGACAAATTTCGTACCTTTACCAAAAGTCCCTACTTACAATGAATATTTCAATCTGTGAAGATGAACAAAATAATTTAAGTTTCCCAGACCAAAGCCTAGTACTTCAATGATCAGTACGATACATTTTTAGGGTTATTGCAGGGAAACTCCTATAATGTTCTTTTGGCCTACTTGATATGCAATCCAACACGACCTAAGTGTATTATGCGGTGGAGTAAAGTTGACTTTATATAAATATAAAATCGACATCTTTTGCTGTATGTAGTTTAAAAGTACATGGAGGTGGGCAT
>JAGDQP010059856.1:0-12303 GCA_022664845.1 Lepisma saccharinum
CAATGAAATACCTAAAACTGAAACTATTAAAGATGAATCTAAAAAAAGAATTATAGTGCATAGATCTTTAACAAGTGTAAAAGAAGGAGATTATGGAAACTCAGAAAATATGTATATACAAGCAAATGCTATAACAAAAAGAAGCTGACATTTTATCAATAGCAGTTGTTAAATATATGACGACGCAAAATATATAAAGAACGTCGAAAATGTTAATTATGGAATGTGTATAAATGAGATATATATTGATTAGTGAATAACCAAAAAACAATGAAATAAAAATTTAATTATCTAACTTTTGATAAATATTACAAATGAAGTTAATGGAATTATTCATAATTGTATGATATAAGTTACTATGTTGTGTTTAAAATGATTCTTCTCCAGTTATTTAATGAAGATACTTAAATGAACAGAAGATCAACAAATTCTGTCTTTATTGCTATTTATATTGTTATGTTAAAAAGATTCCCTTTTTTCAGAAGTAATCTTCTTTAAAAAATAATTGGGGGGCGTATGTGTAATGGGTATGTATTATATGGAATTGAAGATATGGAAAGCTTCACCGAGTTCGATTTTTATGCAATAGATGCCAGCATTGGAACCGGTCTGGAAATGAAAACTCTTATAAACAAGTACCGTTAGATGTCGTGATTAAATGCTTGTGGGAATTTTAAATGGAAGCACATTAATGAATTGATGTCTTCATGCTGCTTTTTACATATGGATTATGGTTTTCTTTTATTGTTATTATTTAAACCTTGATGGGATTACTGAAACGTTTAATTAATAATTCGATGTCTGAATCTTATGCACATAATGTATATGATATGATATTGTTATAGACTTGCTGAGTTTGGGTTACTGAGACAGAATATCCAAAGTATCTGAAAAATATTGGATAATAAATATTTTATATTACCTGTTTTTTATTACGACTGACGCTGCTGCTGATTCTGAAGTGCTGTCATTATCAGACCTTAGGCTATCATTATCATAATAAGTGTCGTCCCGCCCAAGCGCTGTACTAAGTCCTGGGTAACAAGGGACATCTTATTATTACTCTTCTATTCGCCTGCGGATTCCCTGAGATTAGTTATGAAGCGAACCGAGGCCTTGAAGACAGCTTACTAAAAGCTCGATATATATAGATATATATATATATATATATGAGAGAAGAATATTATTGTTGATATCCCTAAACTTTTCATAGTGAAGGACGTTAAAATCTCGGACATATCGTTGTAGTTTGCGGGTGACAATATAGACCACAATATTCTCACTATAGTTTGTAACGGCACATTCCATGTCATGGGTATGATAGCTGCTCTATCACCAGGAAGGAAGAAGATTTGCAATGTGAATAGGCAATGTATCGGAGGCCGATGTTGTAGAGACATCTATAATTGATCATGTTGATTACAGTTTTTCCACTGATACCTTTCGAATTATCAAGTTTCAACAGCTTCCCAGAATTCAGAATAGTGATATGAGTATCGATATATTGGAATTATCATTCCATTTCAAATATTCAGTTCCTGGCAGGTTATGAAAATTATACACATCCTGGCCATCTTCTGTTCACTGGTTGCCCATAATTGAAATGTATTCTAGTGACAAAACCTGCATTTTCTCAACCCTAAATCTTCACAACTTAGCCAGTCAACATCGTGTGATCGTTTGTCCGATACTACCATTTTATAAGCAATTATATTGGAAAGCTAACGATATCATTAGCACTGCACCGCAGAACATTCAATTATATCATCATTCTAGTGCGAGGTAGCTTTCACATATTCGTGAACCTGCTTCGAGCAATTGCTACACTGATGGAAGGAACATGACTAAACAACTGAAGCATATTCCAGTCGGGGGACTGTGCAACTTTCTATCGCCAGACTTCAGCAGCAAGCATCCTATTCATATGATCAATGTTGCGTTCGAAAAATTGCGGTGAGGACTTTTCAACGACACATCAGCTACCTTCCCAGCCTCAGTACTTCCAATGTTAAAATTCTCCCACAAAACTCGGGAACTTCCCCAACACTCTGGACGAATGATACGGATTTGAACTTATGTTGCCGTGACCTTTCCAATGATGTCTCAATCACCTTCGTAGCCCTAGTAGTTCCAAAAATATATATTGTTTATCGTTCGTTTTTTCGTTGTAAGTCTCGGATCTAAGTCACAATGACTTGCCGTAATTTCCTGTTTACGGGGTGGGGGGACGTAGCGTATATAAATGCATTCGTTATTAAATGGACGACAACAGAAAAGCACTATTTGTACACATATTAACAAACTTGGATTTACTTACTTTCTTTCCCTGAAGAATCCCTAAATACTTAACTACTAAAAGAGGCTGGGCGAACATGCTGCTTTAAGACATTGAAAATGAGAATGGACATTTTCCAAGTATTATTATAAAATGAACCTCGTTCATAACAACTAACCTTTCCACTTGTCGACCAGAATTTAGAGTGGATCGATCAATACGTTTAAGTTTATACTTTGTATTTCAAGCCCTGTATTTCACATAACTTTTCATATAAGCACTTGAGAAGTCTCTATCTTCACGTTTTCATGTAGAGAAAAAGTTTTCCTTAATACTGTCAATAACTCTCACATATTCTTCTTCTTCTAGGCTTTCGAATCATCACAAATATACTAAAGTTCGTGATGGTAGTATAGTTGATTGCTGATATAAGACTTATGATTTTCGAAGTTGTAACACACTAAGTGAAAATACTAAGTCCACTTTTAGCACACACGAGTTACTAGTAAACTAGACTGTTCGTTTTGATGTAGCCGGGTTGATGGTAAAACCCAGACTGGCCTCTCGATCCTAAATTCTATCTCGTTTTATTGAATTTTCATTTTCGTGTCTTTCTCAGAATGGGCTCTAGGTGTCTAATGGGAGATAGTAAAATTCTTACTTTTGTTATGCTGTAAATCTAAAAGTCCTTGAGTTCCCATGGATGTCCAAAATAGTTATTTTGAAAAAGGAGAGTTTAAGAAGAGGATTTGAATGAGGTCTTAAGTCAAAATAGGAGTGAAAAGGGATGTGAATTATTTTATTTGTGTCCTTCTGGTAGACATGTTTCCTGGATGTTACACATATTTCTAATTCTTATTTTGACCTCGAAATATTTCTAAAGGTATGTCTCTGAGAAGATGCACATTAATTAAGACGTGACTACAAAGGAAGAGGAAGAAGTCTTTGATATTTTCATACTAATGTGTTGTTGTTACCTCCAGGTGAGAAGGAATCTTGTTTGTCCAATTTAAGGTAAAAACTTGTAGAAGGCAAGTTTCAAAAATAATTCATTATTATTTTGTTTATTTTTCCATTATCTTCTCCTGTTTGTTGGAAGCCCTATCTGTTATACATTATCGTGATTGTATTGAAATAGTTCTGATGTAATATTGTTAAAGACAATATATATGTTCCTTTTTTCAAATGGCGTTACTTGTTTCTACATAAAATTAAATGTTTGTTTTATATACTTCGAATGCAGGGCTGATTTTTTACCTTCAATTACATTTGAATATTTTGAATTATATTTATGATATACCTCTTTCTTTCAACACTTTAAGATATTGTGCCCCCTATCTCTGGAACCGCCTCTGCAATGTGGATGAATGATATGGGTTTTGAACTAGTGTTACAACGACACCTCAACCACTTTCCTAGCCCTAGTAGTTCCAATGATGAAATTCCCCACGAAACTCGGGATCCGCCCCTGCAATCTGAATGAGTGATAGGGTTTCAACTCATGTTGTCGAGACCTTTCCAACGACACATCAAACACCTTCCTAGCCCTAATTGTTCCAAAGATATAAATAGCCTCCATATCTGGCAACACACCCATCTCTGGTATCCTCTTCAATCTGGATGAATGCTACGGTTTAAGCTAGTCTCACCGAGACCTTTCCAACGATACTTCAACCTCCTTTCTAACCCTAGTAGTTTCTGAATTGAATGTTGTCGACAGACGGACGAACCGAACGGGCGCACAAAGCTTTACAGCATTAGCTGCTGAAGCCTAAAACTATTCTTGAGTTAGTTTGTGGTGAAAATGTGGCGATTCACATGATGACAGGTAAATCAGTTCAAAGAGGACTTAGAGGGCATAATGTAGTGGATAAGTTCCTAAATGAAATCATTATCCAATCAATCTTAGGTGAAGATCCCGACTTTCTTGCAGTAATACAACAGATAGTAGAAAAGTACTTGTGTCTGTTAGAGATAACATCAGCGTCGAAGAAATTACAGGCACCACGAGGATTTATGGTCAGCTTCATAAGAAGAAAATGCAACTTAGTGAACACCAAAAATACGTAAGTCTCGGGACGGGCGTGAGCCATATTGCTGTTACCGCCCATAAAATTCATTTTATCTTATTTAACAAAAAGAAATAAATTATAGATAAAATACGATAAAATGTTATGGATACGCCTGGGCATTAACCAAGGTGGATCGAACTGGATCGTGGTTGATCCATTTGCGTGCTTCTCTGCTATACTAATATTTGCTGCAGTTGGACATTACGACTATCTAAAATTGACTTGAATTTATATCCATTATATAAGTGAATTGGTGTTTACACATCCAGATGTTAATAAAACGTTTAATGTGGGATCTGGTATCAGTCGAAAAACAAATCAGTTTTGGTCAGGACTCGGATGCGACCTGGTAATAGACTAAACACTAATGAAGTCAATAAACAGTACTGGTGGATTGACGCATGGTAATAAAGTGACTGATAAGCAAAGAGCCCTGTGGACAATGTCAGATTTCAATATTGCTATGCATGAGCATAATGATCTCACATACGCCACATGTGACCAACATAATAAATTTAAGGACGCTGGAATTGAAAGAAACACTCGAGACCATTCAAAAATTAAAGCGTAGTTCGCCCATGTTTACCTCACTTTTCTGAACCATCATTCAGAAATATTGTAAATGGCATAGTGGCAAGGGAAGACGTTAATGTACATGTTCACAAATTCGTTGAAAAATGTCTGGTCAATCTGTATTATCCTACTCTTTCAAGAGAAATAATAAAGTTAAAACACTCGAAAGTGTGTCTGCTGTAATAATTACACCTGACGGAAATTTTGGTCCCAGCCTACTGTTCTAGCGATTTTCTGTGGCATCAAGGACTTGTAATCGCTCTTTGAAGGAGAATGAGGTGCTGAAATATGAATTTATTCCTTACCGTGTCTCTCTTTTTGGAAGATGTTACCATCTTGAGAAAAGCCGATAAGCATCACCTGACAAAACCAACTATTTACGTTTACTGCAGTAAAGAACAACCAGTGTTTCTTTCAGAAATTTTCTTCGGGAGTTTGTGCAAAATCAAGTCGTTGGGGGGGGGGGGTGCTCACGAAATTTTTTAATAATTCATATTGACTCCTAAGTCCTAAAATATAAAACAATACTAATGTTAGTTAAGAACATTCCATACTTCCTTAGTTACCCTCAAAATAACATGAACAATACATATAGAATGTACAAGGTAACCAGAAACGTTTTTGCCGTTTTTGACGTCCCATTAATCATACGCTCACACAGAGGAAACGAAATAAACAACGTGCTGCCAAGCGATCGGGAATTGGTCTGACCATCGACCTTCAGTAATACAGGCACGATACTTACACACAGCAGTCATAGCGCGTCCAGTGTAAAAGAGTAATGGAGGTATCGAAGCAACTTAGTTGCGTGTGATTGTTGTATGACTTTAAAGTGGGCCTGTAAACTGCCGCATCAAGTCGCCGCATATGCCAGGCATTGGTTTCAGAAATTCCGTTCGGGAGATAAGAGCCTTGCTGAAGAACCTCGCAGTGAACGACCACATGTGTTAGATGACGAGGTCCTGAAAATATCCATCGCGGACAGTCTTTTAACTTGTGATGAACTTGCAGAAAGATTCAATGTTTCCACTGAAAGCCATACTGCATCTGTATGGGATAGGGAAGTCATACAGGTTAACCAAGTGGGTGCCTCACACACATTGTCAGCAACCAACCAGGAATAACGAGTGGCAGTCTGTTTGTCCTTGCTCACTTGGCACCTGAACACACCCATATTTGATCGCTTGCTCACTGGTGACGAAAAGTAGGTCCTGTATGACACTCCCAATCTCTATTTATGAATGTATGCAAATTTGCTACTATGTACTCCAAAGTATTGCCAAGGTCATTAAAACAACCAACCACATAACTGTCGCTACCATTGTAGGAATAACAGTGGTAAACGAGCAGATGCAATTCTTCGTTTATTTAGGGTAAAAAAGCCCGACTTTGAATGTGTGTACTAACCCATAACCATAAAAACTAGGATAGCAAACCATACCATCAAACGTAACATAATATCATACTGACGATAAATATGGCAAGAAAGATGGCGATAATCTGTACTATATGAAATCAATAAATTGTTGCCAGAGCCAATGGACACCTCATCAGCATAGTGGTAGAATGCAGAATACTCTGAAAGTGGTATATATTTTTTTTTAAATTAGGTGACAAGATAGTGCGTGCCAAAGAAGGCCTCAGTTAGGATCTTGTATAAGCCCAGTTTTAGACGATTTGGTGATGAATCATTGGTAAAGAATGATGATGGAGCAAGAAAGTGACGACTACTATTGTTTTGTAGGTACATTGATGACTGTCTGAGTATATTGGAAAGGCTCAAGAAGAAAATTATATGTATTCATTAAGGAGCTCAATGATAACGGCAAAAGGGGTGTTTTTGGAAAGTGAGATGGAGAAAAACAAAGGATTAAATTTATTGGATATCAGGATTGAGAGAACGAAAGACGGGAGATTTGTAACTTCATGGTATCAGAAGGAATGTGCAGCAGGAGTTTTTGCCACAAGAGGAGTGACGTTGATGAAATAACTAAATAAAATTTCAGAAGATATATGGAGGAGAGAATAGAGAAGATTAACACGAAAGAAGATCAAAAGAAGAGTTATGTGCAAAAGGTTTTGGGAACATTTAAAGGAGAATGGATATAGTGAGGATGGCAGAAGAATGATCAGGAGGAGGAAATGGCTAAAAAGAAGAAGGCGGGAAAAGGAAGTGAAAAGAAAAACTTGTTTTGGATATAAAGTGGAAAGTGAATTACCGAGAAAATGATGTGGCTTTTAGGAAAGGTAGGAAGGTAGGAGTAAAATATATAGGAAAGGAGGAAAGATGGTCCTGTACTTAGTGAAAAACAAGAAGAAATGTTCCGTGTATGAACTGTCAGACATTGTGTATAGGAGAGACGAGAAACAAAATTACAGGAAAGGCTTAAATAACACAAACATGACGTCAGATTAAAATGAGACACAAATGTTAGTTACAAATGTGTACAGGAAGAGGCACATCATATAGACTGGGAGGAGGTGGAGATACTAGAACGAGAGGAAAGCATGTTGATAAGGAAGTGGAAAGAAGGAAGAAGCATTAGGGAAACGGGGGATAAGGCGATGAGCCTGTAATGGTGGATTGAGTATAAATGAGGAATGGAAAGACACACTGGGAAGATTAAAGTGGAGAAAGTATTCCAGAAAATAGGCACTGTTTAAAGCCTCCCCTCCAACCCTGTTTGTTCTTTAATATTATTTATTTATTTTTATTATAATTTTAAAACAGTATTTTTTAAAGATTCCTTTTTGTTATTTATTTATTTATTTGTGACTTACTTATTTTCATTTATTTATTTATATTATATTTAATATTTCACTATTTATATTTCGCATTTATTTATCTAAAATATATTTTATGCCTCGAATTAATTTCCTTGCTATGTTGTTTCCTGTTACAAGTTTGTAATAGCGGTATAGTTGACTAGGGGGTGTGGAGCGAAGGACTGTGATCAGTTAAACTTTATTTCGTTTTGGAAAGTAAATTAATTCTGGGGCGTGATTGGCGGATGACGTAGAAAGGATCTTTTGGCCTTCTGCTGCTTTTTATGAACTGTTAATGTTTATTAATGTGTCATCTGAGGAAATTGTTGTTAGAACATTGAAACTGTTCCGCTTGCTGTTTGTTTTTAAAATTGAGTTAAGTGTCAGCCTTGTCAGCTTGTTTTAATTAAATTTAATCTTCGTCAATATTATCCGTTGAATAGTACAATTATGTGTCGTAGCACTCACTGATTGAACGGCTGTTTCTACTGTCTTACTTTCCTGACTAGCCAAGGTACTACTATCATGAATTTCTGATTGAAATCTATTTTGATCAGAATTATACGTATTACTGACCCCGAACTGGAAAAAATGTGTGGAAGATATAAATTTCGTCAATGTTTGGAAAATAACATTCTGTATTCTATTAAACTACAACCCACGTTTATCAGCCCTTAAATGATTATAAGTGAAGTTCGTTGCTGGCATGCAGAGCTCATCGCCAGAAATCAGCATAGTACTGGTAAGTGTGCTTTTATGTCTTTGAATGTTCATTGTAAGTGCTGTCATTACACTCCTTGTTCCTCCAGCTTCTTTACGATTTTCCTGTCGCTCTAGTTGTTGACTTGAGATGACTTTCCTGTACATGGATTGAAGCGAACGCAGGGATAAGACTCTCTTCTAACCACGTTTCCAGTAAGTGGCCACTTTTATTTATTGTCGAAGGTGATTGGTTGTCTAGCAGTTTCACTTAAAACTATTCGAATGCAATCTTCTACGTCGTCGTCCGGTGAATACCCTACAGCGTCTAGGGTATTCCTATCTTCATTAGTGAATGCAAAATAGAATTTTGCTATGGTAGCGCCAAGTAGGGTGAAGTCGATCACTATAATAAATTATTATCTTATTTTTGTTGGAAATGTCGAAATTGCGTGAAAATTAATTCCTCGATATTTCCACACTAAAACACATACAAAACAAAAATTGTAACTATTATTACATTAGAGCTATCCTAACGTATAAAGTAATAGACTTTTCTACATCTAGTGAGGTGAAGTCGATAATTGATTTATTTTCAGTGGAAACACAAATTTATTCATGTAATGGAATAAAGGCGTTTAAAAATATCAATTTTTGAAAAGTACAAATGAATTAGTTGTTTTTGCCTTTAAGATACATATGCACACAAATAATAAAAGCATAGATTTTTATTACAATTGTACGATAAAAATGTTAAAAGTACATTTCAAATTCTGAGCATGCAAACATGGTACACTTAGCATCAAAACAATTGCGACAGAGAACGCCGTGTAGCTAGGCAACCCAAATGGCATCTTCTTATCCCATAATCGTGTCTAGTAAACAGACCCCCTCTTTCTCCTTCCTTCGTCACACTCATACTAAAATCAGCAAACATCATGAGCACTTTCTGTTTTTTTAAATTAGACATGTATTAGTATCGATAAAATGAAAGAATAAAAGCGAAACAAAACAATATACGTAAGTTGATGGAGGGAGAAGTTTAAACACACACAATGAAACATTGTCACTTTTCCTCTACTCCATTTTGACAACTGAAAACAGAAGCCATGAATCATCTTTGGAAATCCAGTTCATCTTTGGAAATAGCCAACTTCGTTCTTTAGGTTATTTAAACCAAAATGCACGCTAAAATTTCTTCATTCAATCACTTATAGACAAATTAGTGCCCACTAATATCCGAAATAATAAAAGTCCAGGAAAAATGAAATAAACAATAACAGCTTATGCAGTTTCTATGCGCCATAGAAGTTCAAAGTCACGCTTATATAAATAAGTATTATTATTATTATTGCAGTGAAACATCCGATAACTGACAGTTTTATATTCCCTGTAGAACAGCATTGAATATTATGGAAGTAAACTCTGTCAATAGTGTGCTATATGAAAAATAACACTGACAGCTTGATAATGTTTTCTTTTAAACTAAAAACCTCTCTAAAGCGGACGTCTGCAAACCTTTCTGCATAAAATAGTTTTTCAGATGTGAGTAATTTTACTATTAGGAAGACAAATGAAGACTTTATTTCCCGTCCCCCCCTACAATTATTGCCCATCATCAGTAACAATATTGTTGTAAAGTGCCTAAATCAACACCTGAGCACCGAAACATGGCACTAGTTCTGGGAAAGTGGGCGTTTTTTTTTCACGAATCACTTGGCCTGGTTCCCGTCTAAGGAGATCGCACATGGAAACAATGTGGAATAGAAAGTTAACAGCACTTGTGCGTAAACAGCACTTTTGCGTATGTCCGCCGCTAACCGGGTCTTCCTCCCCCCGCGGCTCATACCTACAAGCACCCTTCGGACTCACCGTCCCCTCCTTGCACACCTCGCTTTGCTCGCTGTGTGTATCCTTCCCACGTGGGTTTCTATATATATACTAGCTTTTAGTAGCTAAAGCCTACGTTACCACAGTAATGTTTTTGTTCACTAATTTACTGTATATAATCTACGAAAAATGCAAGAAACCAATTATTGATAATAAATTTGGACTTAAAAAATACATTTTGAAATAAAAAAAGAAGAAAAAAGTTGTTGCCTCAGTCGGGATTCGAACCCGGAACCATTGCATTAGTTTCACCATGCGTTAACCAGAAAACCAAACTGACAATTGCGTTAAATCGATTGACAGTGTTACTTATAATTCGTGCTCTGCGAGTGCGCGAGAGTGGGCTACGCCTTCTTTCCATGTTGGCCCTCTTTAGTCGAGAGCCAAGTCAATTATTATTAGTTCGTAAAACAAATCTGCAAAATGGAGTCCGAATAATTCTGTTCAATAAACCCCACGAACTTGAACATATGATTGGACTTTCCTTCCTTCTGCCCGGCGACCCCAGAAGTAATTTTCTTGTTTGTAATAAGCGGATTTATTTAACGTTATATTAAATAGCCTCATGAAGGCTTCAACACACGTATGCACACACACGTTTTTATGATCAATTGTAGAAAATTTCATGGAAATATCTGGAAAACTTTCGCTTTTACCGGTCTGTTTCTCAGTTACACGAGTTAATAAAGGTAAAGGTAAAGCTATCCCGTGTGCGATACACGTGAAAGGCACATGGGGATGTCGAGGTAGTGGTCCACATATTCTCGACCTAGGTACGAAGTGAGGTGGTGTTTTCAGTCCCACGCTCAACCGCCTTTACCTTCCCAAGGTACCCAAGAGTACCAAGGACACTCTGGTACTCAGTTTGATATGAGTCTGAGAGCACCGCAGAGCGCCAGGCATGGGAAGGATGGGTACCTAACTTTTGACTTAAAGTGTATCACAAAAATTGAACAGGATATTTTGAAACTGGTTAAATCAAAATAAACTCAGATTTCGCGCTAACCTAGTAAACTTGTGCAATCTTTCGTAATGTTTTAAATTTTTATGTCCTTTTTTATTTTCTGTAGTATTTTCATTTCATTTTAAATCATGACAGTTGATTTGCTGTATTTTGTAATAAATATCCTAAATATAGTAGAGAAAAATTATTCAACTAATTACATTACCTTTAGTAATTAGGAAAACAAGTAAAATAAAATGTCATTTGTGAAATTTATTGGTTTAAGCTTACAATACCCTAATTAAATTATTTTTTTCAAGCTGTCTCGCGACCCCCTCGCACACAACCCACGACCTCCTTGGGGATCGTAACCCCTGGTTGAGAAACCCTGATCCAACGTATACATAAAAGTCGGGAGCTATACTATACATGGTTTTGCCGAATAAGCTTGCTTGTGTATAGCGTTACACGAAATATTTACTTACTTCTTGGTGCGTGTAAACATGGGTTTAAGTTCGTGGGGGGACTGTTGAAGAGAGTGGCTCGAAGCAGACTTTAGCCAAAAATATATGTCACGTCGTTAGGACCTCAGCTGTTTGTTTAGTCGTTCGTAGCAATAACGTAGCAATAATTGATAATATTTAAAAATAGTTTTTGTCTTTGCGCACTACCTTTATTCTCTTCTTCATTATATAAACATTTGCAAATCCATTCAACGCCATTTGTCTTATTTTGAATCTAAACGCCATTACATTTGGTAGAAAATGCAAATTTAACGTTCCGACTTAGTTGGAAAAAGTAAAAAAAAACTGGAAAATATACGGTTTGATCCCATATTAATCAGCAGCAAAAGTACAATAACCAAAAGCCTGAAAAACTTTGGCCATGAGAGTTACGCTAGGCAGTATTCAATGTAGGCAAATTCAATACCCCTAACATTGTTGCAAGTTCATGTTGTTTTTATTTTTTTTCTTATTCCACAAAAGTTGAAAATGTGGAGATGATTTTGATGCTAGGCAACTTCAGTCAGTAAGTCCTTTCCGAACATTTACAAAAAAATACACTTCCGCGTAATATAGACATAT
>JAGDQP010059857.1:0-12303 GCA_022664845.1 Lepisma saccharinum
CCTATTTTGACAAAGTGTTTTCCAGGGTCTTTCCTGTCACACCAGGCAAATGCTGGGATGGTAGACCTACATATAAACTAGGACCTGACCGATTACCTCCCAATAATATCTTCCCCACCCTATCCTTTTCTGGTTATACTGCTCACATTAATGAAGATCTAGGGCTGTCAAAAATATCGATATACCGAAATCGGTATCGGTATTTTGGAAAATCGAAAATTCGGTATCACCCATACCGAAATTATGATGTACCGAACAGTATCAATATACTAAACAGTTTTGGGTTATTAAAATACCGAATTCTTCTGAAATTCTTACAAAATGAATACTAATAACTTGTAGAGGAAGCAGCATGACAAAGCTGAAAGCCCGAGTCGTCGAGCCGTAGCTCAGTGGTAGAGTGTTGGTGTAGAATTCGGGAGGTTTCGGGTTCAATCCCAGCGGCCAACCATCCTGACTGAGGTTTTCCAGGTTTTTCCAGTCACAACAGACAAATGCAGGGATGGTACCTTCAATATAGGCCCTGGCCGACAGTTTCCCTAATCCTTTCCCCTCCCCTATCACGGCCTGAGCCTTTGGTGCCTAAAGGCCATAAATAAAATTCAGTTCAAAGGCAGAGTAGAAACTAGGTCAGTTTTGGTGACCTGGCCTGACCCGGAATAGGTGATCCGGTCTTAAACCTGACCCGGTCTGACAACTTAATGAGCTCTAGTTTCGTAGTTTTCGTGCTCTGGGGGTATCACTTCCTGTCCCGGTCACACTTCAAACGAAAGGAAATAATCAAATACTCTACGTTGTCCTCCGTGTGACGAGAGCTAAATCGAGTCACCGAGTCCCAGGCATAGACCCGGTCCAAAACTTGACGTACTGTGCTATAAGCACAATCATTCTAGTGTTTATTGGAAAGCTAAAATATAACGTCAAACAAGTCTCTGAACACTTGGGTCAATTGCAAAGACGAAGTTTAGAGTTAGTCTAAGGTAGGCGTAAGTTGAAACATTAATTTCGACTTGAATCCGAATTTCCTTTATGGTCTTTAGTCATCTAAGGCTCAGGCTGGGGATAGAGGAGGGGAAAGATTCGGGAAGGTGTCGTCCAGGGTCTATGTTAAGGGTGCCATCCTGGCAGTTGCCTGATGTGACTGAGGGAAAACCCTGGAATAACATCAGTCAGGATGCTTGGTCGCTGGGGTCGAACCCACGACATCCCGAATGCTACGTTAACGCTTTGCCACCTGAACTACATCGGCTCGGTACCAGTCAGGAGTTAATAGGTCTCTTGATAAAGACCAGGTGCAAACAGGATAACGTAAAAGGTGCAGAGGAAAACAAATAATCAGCAGCACCTTTTGTCTAGTCTAACCTCACTCTCCTTCATTACCAATACCAACTGCATTCACTCATGTTCTTACACTTTGTCCTGTGAAGTGGTTGTTCGTTCACTACACTACATACATTGCGTTGTTAGAAGAACAAAAACATCTGAAGCGTGCAAGGATGTAAAAAAAAGAAATAGTTTCGGAATTTCGATATTTTCGGTATATCGGTATTTCGGTATATAGTACACCAACATCACATGGTATATATAGTACAACAAAGTACACCACGGCATGTGAACGGTACTACCCTATGTGTGAATGATCATGGTCATGCAGTAGCGTAGATAGGAATTCCTCAACGGAGCGGATATATAGAAAATCATATCCCTGGCAGTTATGCAACCCAGCACAACAAATTTCTTAAAAATAATATATTTCAGCACAGTTTTAGTATTGTGCGGAAATGTATTAAATGCATGAATATACTACATCCGTATAGTTTGCATAGTTCAGCCGTAATTCTAATACAAATTTAGCATATTTGGAACATCAGGTTGCATTTTGTCAAGAACGATGAATTTCTCGACCAATATTTACTAATGCTTATACGCTCACTTTGATTTCTCTTGTAAAACTACCAGTCCGTTCAGTCACATTTGAAAGTTTGAATTTTTCAAAGTTATACGCATTTGTTCGTTTCAGAGTCTTTGGCGCAGATGTGGGGGCAAGCTGTAGAAAATCTGAAGCACTTTCAAAAAAGCTTCGAAATCTGATATGCTTCCATTGCACTTCTATTAGTTTCGCTTTCAAAATTCGCAATTAGTGTGTCAAACTTTCGAAATGTGCATGCATGGTTTCGGAACTACAGGGTGCCGAAAGCGTGGGAAAATGAATCTTAGAGCTTCATATTTCTAACACCACGAACAGGAGAGCTAATGCGGCATAGTACCTCCAAAAGCTTTAAACCTTTACTATTTGGAAATTCATATTTCAAAATTCCGCAATGGGCGCGCAAGAGATTACCCAAAGGAAGTAGGGATTCCAGAATATTTCTGAAGTAGAGGTAGGTCGAAATGAGCATGAGTTAAAAGACTTCCCCTGTAAGGATGGCATACGACATCCCCAGCATCCAATCGGACAATGATATTTTATCTCTTTTAATAACAAATAAATAAAACATTCGATGGAATTATGCAATTCTTACTCCTACTTGTTGTGCAAAGAAGCATTCTTTAAAATTGTTCGGTGTATGGAACCTGCTTTAGATATCGGGTTGAATTGAATTTGCATTTACGACCTTTAGGCATCTAAGGCTCAGGCCGAAATAGATGAGGATAAAGAAGTCGGGAAGGTGTCGGCCAGGGACTATGTTGAAGGTGCCATTCTGGCATTTGCCTGGTATGACTGAGGAAAACCCCTGGAAAACCTTAATCAGGATGGTCGCCCGCTGGGGTCGAACCCACGATCTCCCGAATGCTACGCCAACGCTCTACCACTGAGCTACAGCGGCTCGGTGAGATATCAAGTTTGCGCAGATGAATTATTGTTTCCTGGTGAAAACCGTCCCATTCATGCTCATTTCGACCCATCTTTAGATAATTTCCGGGAATCCTCTAATTTCTTTAGGGAATCCCTTGCGCGTCCATTGTGGAATTTTGAAAGATGCATTTTGGGATAACGTAGATATAGTCTTTGACGGAACCATGCCACATCACCTCTACTTTTTGTGATGTTAGATATAAGAAGCTCTGAAGTCCATTTCCCCACGCTTTTGGGATCCTTAAGCTTCGAAACTAAACACATTTTGAAAATTTGTCTGAGGAACTTTCGTCTTATTTTCATGTGAGTAATCACCTCCAGAAGTTTATCGGTGTAATTTTAAAAGACGCTTTTTGTTATCTAATTTCGTATCCAGATCTTCTTTGAACCACCACCACCATCACCAAATCCGTGAAAACCCTAAAAAAAATTCGGGTTACATGCGTGAAATAGCATGTCTCATACTGTAAGTAGACTTCATTTTCTGGATTTTTGTAAATATTTTCATACATTCTTCCAAACTCAAATATACTGCGATTTGCTTTTTTTTTTTTCCTTCCGACAATTTGCTTTACCTCTTTCAAACTTGGTAACATCATCATTTTCATCATTCGCAGCTTCTATTAAGTGAAACTGAAAGTGTTCCTATTGTAATAATATGTACAACTGTTAGTCATAGCAAAAATACTAATTTAATCAAATAAAAATAACGAATAAATTATAACATTATATGCCTTCAATGTAATCTTGTGAAATTGTTCAATAAAGAAATATGGATTATTGCTTCGAACACAAATTGGATTAATTCTGTAAAATCATGGATTGCGTTATACTTTTATATCCGTCTTTTCAAACTTCATAATTTTTATGCTATAGGTGAAACATTTGCACTTTCCATAATCAAACAAAAATGCGCTTTCCATATAAGCGGACATAAAATATAAGTGTTCAAGTTGATCCTAAATAATTCAATATAAGCCGAATATGATTGGTCTTAAATACTTCCTCATTGAGTGAGTACTGTTACAGTATGTCTTGATTTTTTAATTTCCCAGAAAACTGCTATTTCTATCATATTCTTAGTAATTTAGGTCTCGGAATTAACACCAAAATGTATCAGATTTGGCAAATCGTTTTCACTAAATCCCGACACTGTTTCTTCAAAAATTTCCGGCCAACACTACGTTAGGGGAAGATCTGCCAGATTGTTATTGTCAGTGCATAAACTGCTTTTTAAGAAATCATACTCATCATTGACACAGTATAACAACAAAGTTTTCCAATATAGGTGATATTAAGAGTTTCATCCGCTAATGCAGAAAACCATTTAGATGCAATTATAGTCAGGCAAAACATTCCTTAATTGAAACTTGAACGCAAATATCAATAATTGATTTTAACTGTTAGACTCTTCTCCCCTTATAGCCGACCGACATAGTCGTGTGGTCTGAGGCATTAGGCCAGCGTCTCCAAAGTTGTAGGTTCGAATTCTACCTGGGGCATGGATGTTTGTGAAATTTAAGAAGCGTTTCCGTCGTATAATCGTGACAGGTTGATGTCAAAAGTTACTAATATTGCCCATAGAAAATAGTTAATCAAAATTTTATCTTTTCCCTTATGATCTGAAAGATCACATTAGATCTTACAACCGAAACTTTCCAATGTGTGTAATTTTAATTTATAATTCATATGTAATGTATAGCGAGGACGTCTGTTAAAGTTATTTCTCTACGTAGAAAGTAACTGCTTCAGCCATAGATTTTAAATCTTTTATATTCAAAATTTTCTTCGTTCTACCCTCGCAGTACAGGAATTACTACATTCTTTATTACTATCTAGAAATCGTCTTTTGCTTTTTTTACTGACGCGATCGATATTATCGTCAAAGAATTTTTATTTTACTGATTGTCGAAACGGTTATTTACCACAGCTACCTAAATGTGAAACAACAAGGCAGAATGTACAATACGCCCCTTGTCTGTTTATGAATAAACTTACAATTATATCGGGACGGTCGTAAGCTATAGTGATGTTACCGCCCTTACAATTTATTTTATATTTTAACTAAGAATTATATGTTTCCAAATATAACTAACTACATTCTTTTCTTGTGGAAATACAAGAAAAGAATGAAGTTCTTCCAAGTTCATAAAGTTGGAGTCAAGGAAGGGGGGATATATCCCCCATATCCCCACCCTTACCTACGTCACTGCGGTCATGGCACGGACGGAGCATGGCAGGGGAACGGCATGGACATGGCATGGGCACGGCACTGTATGTGTGAATTAACCTTTACAGTGCTCTACAAAATTGTCTGTGGGCGGGCTGTTCCATCATCTTCGAGTCACAAAAAAAAAAAAAATTCTTAAGGCACTAAAATCGAATTAATTCTAATGATACAGAAAAAATGTTCTCTTTAAATCAGTAATTAATACAAGTCACTTAAAATTTATACTGCAATTTTATCCTTTATCAAGTGATAGTGAATAAACGAATAACGGCCGTACCTTCGTTGACTTGTTGTAATCCTTGAGTGAGTGACAAAAGTACTTTCACGAAACATGCTTTGTCCATATGGAAAGCTACAGGTTTTCCGTAATTCCGTCAACACACTGAATATTTTAACCCGTGTTCTACAAGATTTCTCTTTCGAAATAAGCCAAAGCAATTAAAGTTCATACACGAATAAGCCCAATAACTGCTAAGCATCACCAGAATAACAACACACTTCTTACCACACTTCTTAGATGATGGATCAAATGTAGGACTTTGCCAGACATCGACAACTGATAAACGCATTAGAAGTTAAAATTTAAGTTATTATTTTCTGACACTCCGATAGTAGTAGTAAGAACATAACCACAAAGTGTGACCACCAAGAAACTATCCTACCCCTACGTTTCCCCTGGAATAGCACAGGAACAAATATTTGCAAAGAAAAACATGGTTGGACTAACGAGGGAACCGTACCATATTTATTACTTCTCAACATCATGTTATGAAATATTAATATAGTGTGAAAGAGTACTTATGTACAAGGGCGACGATCCCGGAGGAGGCTTTGGGGGCCCTGGCTCCCACAAAGTTGAAGTCGGCCCCGACCCAAATGATAAGGTGAAGTAGGTTTTCCTATTTCTACAGTACATGGTCATTCGTTTTCCCTTTCCACTAATCTTATCTCCCTTTGGCAAATCCATTTCATTGATAAATTCCTCCCTGAAACTTGTGTGCTATAGTACTTATATAAATTACACAACGTATAATACCCCTCTCCTGGCTAAAGGTGTTAATTCGTGCATTGCTTGGGTTGTTTCTCGAGTTTCGTCTATAACATCGATAAAGACCATTTAGTAAAAAAAAAAAAAATGGAAACGTATTTTCTGTCGTTTAACACTCGGAATATTATTTTTGTCCATTAGTCATTAAATGGAAAGGTGAAATTTTGTGTATTCTTCACGTACGTGTCCAAAAATCTTATGGTAGAAAATGACGTTGACCCCATGTATTTATTGTGTAATAATTTAAGAAAATCAAGAATGAGTCATTTTAACCCAACCTTGGCGTTTTGTGTAACTATTTTTAAATGCCATTTTATATTAAAATAACAAGTTGTTGTCGGTTCTAATTATCACACGTCTCTTTCCAAACGACCTACACTTTTTAATTTCTCAATAAAGAAGCGAAGAAACGTGGACGATGCTACTTGTGTAGTGGTAAAGACAAGTACTCCCCATACATCTAGTAATTAAATCGCTTCATTTGCAAGAATCAGAATACAACAGATACGGTGTGCTTTACATGTGAGAGTGAAAGAGTAAGGCAGTTTGATTCTGGTAATTTTATATGTAGTACTTTATTTGTGTAAATAACTAAAGGACTCATGGTACCTTCATTTTTGTGCAGCCATGAAAATGGTTACAAGGTTAATATGATGTATTAATGTTTCTGTATTTTTAATTATTTTGTAGTATCTACTTGAAAAAATAAAATACAATAATACAATAAAAAGCAATAAATAGAATACTTATGAATACACTCATACTCTGAAACACCTTGATTTTGAACAAGTACTTTATTTGATATACATGGGTCGCAAATTACTCATATTGGCGTTCCGTGAGATGAAATTATCTTGGTATTCCAAGGGTTAAGGATCATTCATCGTGATTCTGTCATATACAAACATAATTTAAGAAATACAAAAATACAAGAAAAGTAGGCGACAAGAAGAACTCACACATAAGTAGGAGTAGACTTGCACTAGGAAATATATCCGTCAAACTGCTGTTTGGATGCAATTATTGTTTAAGGTTAATACCGTATTTTTGAGTTTCTAATACAACATACAGACAGGGACACTATATACAGCGGGTAAGAAAAGTATCTGCACAAGTTCAACAAGGAGGAAAAAGAGACTGTATCACACGTAAAACACGGACCATTTCGAAATCTTTTGCCATTTTATGATAATTTGGATGCCTTAGATAGAATACTGTAGAACTAACTACCACTCGATACACCTGTAAGGTAACAGGCAACGAGAGAGGACTACTACGTAAATTCATCGGATAAATGTATTTTGACAACCCAATACTGCTCTTGAAATAAATGTTTTAGGTATCCTTTTGTGTACAAGAGCAGCCTGCGTAGTATATTGAAGCAATCCACATAGTGTCAGGAGAGCCAAGCTTGTTTCCAATCTATGCTTTACCGTTGGATACATTATAAGGAAACATAAAAAAGATCAATTGTTGCGGAGTAGAATCCATTCTGGCCAACCAAGAAAGCTAACTGCACGGAATGAAACCTACATTCTTCATTCTGTGAATAGAACTCAAAGAATTAGTGCTAAAGATCTGGCTATTTTACTCGCCTAGGATATGCAAGTTAATGTTACACCACAAATAATCCAAAATTCATTGAAAAATTGGGATTTAGAAGACGTGTATCCAGGGTATGAATACTGGCTATTCCGTTAGTAATTACACAACCCCAAATCATAACAGACCCTCCAATATTTTTACCAATTGAAGCAATGTTCTGCTTTCTGAAATCTTCATTCTTCTCTCGCCACACGTCATGATATCCACCACTACAAGTTAATCTTCGTCTCATCCTAAAAAAAAAAAAAAAAAAAAACTTTTTCCAAAATTTCAGGCACTCATATTTATATTCTTTTAAGGAATTAGAACTTATTCTTTGATATATGTGTCTTGTTTCTGGCTACACATCTTCTGAATCCCAATATTTTTGTCAACATCTACACATATGTACCATTAACTTGAATACCCTAGGCAAGTGAAGTAGCCAAATCTTTATCACTAATTATTTGAGTTTTGTTCACAGAATGAAGAATGTAGGTTTTATTCCGGGCAGTAAGTTTCCTTAATTGACCAAAACGAATCCTTGATAATTATTCTGTTTTTATGTTTCCTTATGGTGTATCCAACGCTAGAGCATGGCTTTCCAACGAGCTTGGCTATGTCTAAGCACCTTTTACCTTCCGCACGTAATTTGAAATTAAAGTGAGCAGTTCCAATGCTGTTCAGCTCACTTTGTTCCCCATGCATATTCTTTATGCCTGACACGGTGTCGATTGCTTCAATACTCCACGCAGAGTGCTTTTGTACACAATAGGGTACCTAAAACATTTCTTTCGAGAGTAGTATGGGGTTGTCTAAATACATTTTTGCGATGAATTTACGTAGTTGTCATTCTTTCGTTGCCTGTTACCTTACAGGTGTATCGAGTAGTAGTTATTTCTATAGCATTCTATTTAACGTATCCAAATTATCATAAAAGGCAAGAGATTTCGAAATGGGCCACGTTTTGCTTGTAATAAGTCTGTTCTTATTTATTTATTTACGTCTTGTTTTACATGGCGAAGTTAAGACCCTTAGGGTCTTTTCTACCACTCAACCATGAATACAGAAAGAGTAATTAACAGTTTGTTCCTCTTTGTTCAACTTGTCCAAATATTTTCTTCTCACTGTAGGTGAGACAAAAGCTTCTTGAACCATGCCTGTCGAGATCGAGGACCGAGAATTAAAAGAAGAAAAACAATATTTGTCCAATAAACGAGTAGCGCGGCGGAACGGTGAGCCGGACAGAAAGAGAATCACATTTGGAAAAGCTGAATAACTCCACTGCATAGACTAACATCAGTTTCTGTTATTTCCTGTTTATTTTCTAGTAACAACAGAAACTTTGTTCTTATTAGAACATAATATGCTCTAGTGAATTTTTTTTAACGTTATACAAACATAGTTAAATTCTGAAATAGTTGGGCTTGGGAAGCCTTCATAATGACAATATGTATACTATTATATGTGTTTTTATGAATATACAATATTTGACAAGATCTGAATTGGATTTGTATCATATGTGCCTTCTTAGACCCTTATCTGGAAACAAAAAAATATCTTAATTCCCCCCCCCCCTCCTTCAAGTTAGACAGAAATCAGCACCCTTGTTGTACCGGTACTTTATTAGTTTTCTTTCACATTCTTACAATGAATATTTAATTATTTTCATGCAGTTCTTCGAATTTTAGACTTCAGAATTAAATTACTCCATTTAGTTACCGATACCAGTCATCACCTACTTTGATCATTCTGTTCAGTAAATTTCACGACAATTTTTCCCCAGAAAACACACTTACTTATGCGTAAACAAAATAATCCTTACCTTGATTACTTGAACCTTTGGCTTGAATTGAGATGACAACTGATTGAGAACCTCCGCTACAAGCTGCTGATGCTTTAATACTTTCCTCATCTTCATGATTCGAACAATTGCAGCCTGGATAAGAAGCTTTCGTTCTTCTTCAATATGTTTGTGGGTAGTTTCTTGTTCTATTTTTAGTTCCATTTTTATTGGAATATTGATGTTCACTCGCAACTTCTTGCTGGAATCAAAAGCAACATTTCACGTCGATTAGTTAAAAAAATACAAGGAAAATCTTAAATCAGGTGGATACCTACAAGTAAAATGTGTTCTATTATATTTTCTGAAGCAGTGGGTTAATAATCAAATTATACACAAAAAGTATCAGGAGGGAAAGAAGCGTGCACATCTTAGCTGAGCTAAAGTAACTGTAGATGTAATTACTGAACATTCTTGATTTTACCTATGAAGATTTAGTGTTCGGGAGTGTTGTAACAAACGTATGTCAAGTGTATCTAATATACTTTCATATTTCGGGCATGAAATCTGCTGATTGACATATACGTAAACGTGAAGAGTGAATTACTTATTGTGCAAGGGTGAAAATTAAGTATCACTGAGAAGGATGACCCTGAGGGTCATAAGTTTTCAAGAACGAAGACGGGACGATTTTGATCCATGTAATCTGGATTTTGGGGGAGAGTGTGGAGTCAGAGTGTAAAACAGTCTGGTGGTAGATCTCAAAATAATTTCCCTGTAGGCTTCACTTATACAAATCAAGCTACATCACAGGTAGAGCTGTGCAACGAGCGAATTTCGAACGCTCGAAATCCGAAGCCCGAAGCAGTCACGCTCGAAACGTGGCAGAACTGGCAAACATCCACTTCGGACGCTCGAAAAAAATTCCAGCGCTCGAACTGTTCGAGCGGGAGTGCCTGCTCGAATTAGGTCATCAGATTACATTTTTGTCTTTATCTTCCTGTAACTGGTTAGAGGAAGTTCAGTGTTGCCAACTAACCTAATAATAATAATGGGTTATCTAACAAAAACCTTTGAACTGGAATAGACTATATACGAAACCACGATTTTGAACCATGTATACAAGAATTGGTCAAAATAAGGTAAACCCATAATTTTCAACATATCTCAACGAAACTTCGCACAACTTAGTAATTTGACAAGACGAAGAACATAGAGTACGTCTGAAACCAAAATTTCACCCATATATACGAGGGTTGGTCAAAATATCTCAAATCCACAATTTTCAACATATCTCAATAAAACTTTGCACAACTTAATAATTTGACAAAATGAAGAACATAAGCGTACGCCCAAAACAACAATTTTGATCCATATATGCGAGGTTTGGTAAATATATCCACAATTTTCAACGAATCTCAACAAAACTCTCCACATCTTCCTAATATAATAAGACGAAGAATATAAGAGTACGTCCGAAATCAAACTTTTACTCATATATATGAGTGTTGGTCAAAATATCGCAAATTCACCATTTTCAACATATCTCAACGAAACTTTGCACAACTTTGTAATTTGACAAGACGGAGAACAAATAGAGTACGTCCGAAATAAAAATTTGACTCATATATACAAGGGTTGGTCAAAATATCGAAAATTCACAATTTTCAACATATCTCAACAAAACTTCGCACAACTTAGTAATTTCACAAGACGAAGAACGTAGAGTACGCTCGAAACGAAAGAAAATGACACATATATACGAGAGTTGGTTAAAATAGCGCAAATCCACGGATTCCAACATATCTCAACAAAACCTCGCACTACTTAGTAATTAGACAAGATGAAGAACATAGAGCGTCCGCAACAAAACATTTGATCCATATATACGAGGGTTGGTCAAAATGTCGCAATTCCACAATTGTCAAGAAATCTCAAAACTTCGCCCAACTTAGTAATTTGACAAGATGAAGAATATACAGTACGTCTGAAACAAAACATTTGATCCATATATACGAGGGTTGGTCAAAATATCGAAAACCCACAGTTTTCAACATAGCTAAACAAAATTTCGCACAACTTAGTAATTTGACAAGATAAAGAACATAGAGTATGTCCGAAACAAAACATTTGATCCATATATGCGAGGGATGGTCAAAATATCGCAAATCCACAATTTTCAATATATTTCAATAGAACTTTGCACAATTTACTGATTTCATAAAACGAAGAACATAGAGTACGTCCGAAACCAAAATTTTGACCCATATATACGAGAGTTTATCGAAATATTTCAAATCTCAAAATATCTCAACAACCACATGGGCTTGAGAAAATACGCTACTTTCCGCCGTACAAACAAAACAAAAGTATAAAATGTCTCCCGGTTCTGACGGCGTACGATAACCAGCTAAATATTACTATAAATCTTGTTGGTTTGTCTATTTACTTACAGTGATCAAAGAATCCTTGGGGAAAACACAATCAACTTTAACACTTTATTTTTTTGGGCCCTTCTCGTGGAAGGACATATTATTTCTACACTTTAACGTGCTTAAATTGTGAACAACTCCTTTGTCACCAAACAAAGCTGGCCGCGTGTTGACAACAGCATGAAGTTTTATACTTTATCACCAGAGGGATATACCATTGCTTGAATAAACATCGGTTTGCTCATATGGACCGACATTGATCAATGTAGATATCGGTTAACGACATGGATCGATATAATGTCATGACGAATGCTCTATTTTTAATTTATTCATTATGAACAAAAAGGTTTGTAAAAATCGATTTATTCT
>JAGDQP010059859.1:0-12303 GCA_022664845.1 Lepisma saccharinum
CTTTTAGAGGTCATTTCATGGGTAATACTTCGGTTTCCTTTTCATCAATTTCCGAGCCCTCGTCATATGTATTGAATCAAGCTTTTATTTATTTATTTATTTACAAATGCGTTCCAAATACAGCAAATTGCGGTCATTATACATTGAAACATTAACAAAAATAAACAAGAATATATATATAAACACTTATGTATTGGAAATCTAATGTGAGTTTTGAAAAATAGAAATGGTATGATGTGGTAAAGACAAGTTGTGCGTCATTTTAGATGTTATAGGTATTGCTTAACAAATACTGCTAACACTACTGTTTATTCCAGACATAAAAGTCTACAACTGTAATAAATTTGACGTAGGTTACTCTAACGATAAAAGCCGAGAATACGACTGCAGTAAACACACGTGTAGAATATAGATATCTATTTTAATCCCTACAGGTTTTTATTGCCGTTACGTTGCATTTTATCATTAAGTCAATAGATAAAAGGCACAGACAGTACCAAGAGTGAATATGTTGAGTCCCAAGAAAAACTGAACATGAAATAAAAACCTGTCTATAAGCACATCACACATCGGTATATGGTGGTATTTCTTAAAAGCTTGAAAGTGACGAAAATTGATGGTGTGTCCAGCGGCCAACCCAGGCGGCGGGCGTTTAGATATACAATATTATTTACGCCTTTTTTGATGAAGAATTTAATCTATTTTTTGTGAAATATCGAACTCAAGATTTTTTTTGTCTATTTATTTTAATCTTGGATCGTTTGATGTACATCAGTAAGTAGAAAAGTTACATACTAGTGAAACAGAAGTCAACAACTATATTTGTACGCAGATTTTTCTTGCAGTAAATATACAGATTGTGTATACCGTACGATTTGACGATGGCAAAGATGATTATGACACTTCCAGAGACGCCAATTTTTGTAAAACATTGAGCGGGCTCAAAGACTTTTTAAGTTATATTTTTTTAAAAAATCAGCCTCTTCCCTACACAATCATCATAATCTTCGTATCATATGAAATTATAAAACTAAAATCACTTCACCTAACACTGATTTTGAGATGTAGGAAATGTAGCAACCAACCACTTACAATTAGTAATCAAACCGTAAAAAAGGTATAGCGTAACCTAATTAACAGCAATTATGTTAGGTTGATTATTATGTTAACATTTAAAAACACTTGGAAACTTGATTTCGTTCCAAATAAAATACAACATGGACTCAACACTATTTGGATCGACGTGCTCCAAATGTGTTTCTTCTGACTGCACTTCGTATAAATTCGTCCCAAGCGTGCTCTAAAACAGACTTTTCAGCGGTACCCTTATATATTTAAAATACAGTGTGATTAAGTATTTTTTGAACATTTTTGTATGTAAACATGTTTTTAGTTTTTCAAAGCGGTAAAGGATCTTTTGGCTGTGGCTGTAACTGGCATTGTCAGAGATAGGTGTATAAATTTCATAAATTCAGGCACACTATCACGAATAACATTCGACTTCACAAATTTTACATTATCAGAAGTTCGTAGTTGTACACACAACATTGCAGCGCTGTCACACACCATGTTTCTCTACGACCGTAAGATTTCATAGTCGTAAAAGTCGTCATTGAACACACACTTGCCATACTTTTCTTGTAACAGCATTTTCAGATGTGTTTAGAATTACACTTTCCTGGAAACTCTCTTTGAGCGATACATTCACACAGTCGATAAGTTCGTAGAAGTTGCACTCTTTTTTTTTTTCTCCGTCTCTCTTTAAAGACAGTGGCGATCACAGTGAGAGCTTCGGCTCTCCTCTCCCAACCCGTCTGGTCAGCATGGGAGCAGTAGACCAACTCCTTCCTTTGGGGAGAGGCCTCATTCACTAGTGGATTGAATATGGCTGTGATTTATTATATATATTCAGTGCTAGAAGTGGCGGAGGGGCACGAGGGGACACACCGTGACCTTTTTCATTTTGGACGCACCTCTATCTTTTTATTAATAGGAGCTCATTGCCTTTACTTTCACGCCGTCACTAGGTGCAAGCGTATATTTACTTATTCTGGTCCACTTCTTGAACCGTTGCCTTACCTTTTCTAACCCACTTCGAGCACTGTATATATTGCATTACCTCACCGCAAATATCGCACATAGCTTTTGCCGATAAGGCATGCTTACGGAAAAGTAACAGAGAAAAGGTAAAGTGAAACGGCTAGATATATTAGACCTGATTTAATCCCTGTGCCCGTCACTGATTCTCAAAAATTGGGAGTACAATATACTACCTATTTTTCACAGGCAGTGACGGACCCAAACATTCATATTTTACCTTCGTCTTTGTTTCTATTAACATGTTCCCTCCCAAGAACTGGGAGGGAAAGAACCTCTCAAAGATTGGGAGTACAGAATTGGAATTTTTTGCTCCCAGTTGAGAGGTACAGTCTTTAGGGTGTAGCTAAAATGATTTCGGGCCTTATGAATAATCCTATTCCTCAATAAGCTGTTTTTTTTAAAGCTCAACTGCTTCTAGGTACGATATTTTGGATTCTGCATTGTGTCGTATTTTCGTCTGTCTATTACAAGTCAAATATTATATCGATATTAATAGATTTTGTATCTATGTTATTATGTTCTTTCATTTCTTTACGAATTGAAGCAGTGCCTGTTTTTGTTATTGATAGATTTATTTTCTTTGACCCAGCATTTTTTGTAGACTATATAAAAAAGAAAGAGGATTTCATTTTATCGTGCATAAAACGTATGGAAATATCCTTAACCTTGAGGTTTTTAAAAATCCGTGTGATTATATTGTGTTTGTCATTTTTTTGCTAAGTATAGCAAGTGACAAATCTGTTATTTTTTTGTCAACTTTTCTGTAGCGTTTCGCCTTAGCGGCAGGTCCTTTCAGGCTGGTTTATTCTTCCTCCATTTTTCTATTTCTCCTAGCCACCATTTCTCCTAAATACACAGATGTCGGGGGAGAATCTTTGTTTCACTAATGCGGAACCTATGTGGAATTTTGTTCTTTTAATTTTTATTTTCTTCTTATTTTTTTTTCTGTAATCCTTTTGTAAAGAGTTAAGCGGCCGTATCAATTTCTTCTATGGCCGTATCAATTGCTTGTCCCAGGCAGAAATCGACTTAATGATCCCAGAGATTTTTGCTGTGTTAGCTGCCCTTTTTATTGAACAAAGAAGTTAATTTGATGGTGTAGGTAGACTGCTAATTTATGGAAGTGAGTACTTCAATCTTTATTATTAGAGTTAATTTTTATATAAGTAGAGCATTATTAGAGCATGAAACTAATTTCAGGCGACACTCGGCAAACATATCATGTTTCTTTTCTAAAATTTTATATATAAATGACATGCACCTTCCGAACTGCACCCGATACGTCTAGCTATGCCCTTTTATTATCGCAATGCGTTAATTCACGTTTTAATATTATTTTGTAATATTTCTGGCATAAGAAGCTAGCAAAATGAATTTGGAACTTTGTAAGGGATCGTCAGAGGCACCTTTTCTGAAATTTGCTGTAGGAGAGTACTTTTAAACTAGGTATAAAGTGCTGATTTTTCGATTCATAAGAGTTACATTCTATTCGAAAATAACGGAATACGATATACTTTATAAAAGCACACATTTGTACCAATACTATACATTTAAGAACGTCTATTCAAAGTTATTAAAATTTTATCAAGAATATGTTTGACCTTTAATTTTCATACATGAGAGCAAGGTATTGGAAGGAAGGCTACGAAAATTTAGGGGGGTTAAGCCCCCTAGCCCCCCTTGGTTACTGGCCTGAGCTATTGAGGACATCAAACTAGAAAGCATATCTCTCAGGAGCATTGTAACAATGAACATTAAAATTAAGACTCGCTTTGCTCCGCTGGGGGCGCTGCCTCCAGCCCCCCGTGGGAGCTTTGCTCCCAATATGAGGGTTTTGGGGGGCTTTGCCCCATTTATCATAATCAGACACTCTCTGGCGGACTGCGCCTACATAATATACCACCTACTTGGGGGGGGGGCTGCGCCCCCATATGGGGTGTTTCACCATTTTTGTGACCTAGAACGGGTGAAAAATTTGAACGTAAACGGACGGACTGGTCTATCAGACCCAGTGTGTGATGTACTAAAATTAGCCAAACTAAAGACTATTTTTGTTTATTTATTAATATTATTGAAATAGTAGAGAGAGTGTTCAAATTTTGTATGAAGAATGTAATTTTTACTACTCACGTGATTTATATGAACAATCACACCGAATGATTTCAGTCTTCACGGTATTGCAAAATGTAGTTTACATTCTTTGTACAATTAATATAATTTTTACATGCTATTCTTTAACTTACAATGTTTCAAAAGAGTCCTCAAATCTTGCAACCTTAATTCAACATTCTTGGAACCGGTTCATGGGATGGTAACCAATGATGACGTCGCCGTGGAGCTTCGTACAGGACCCACTTCTCATCACATGTCAACACCCTGTCCAGAAATGGCTCCTTCCTCAGACGAAACAGCAAAGAAACACACGTGTCTGCTCGCGTTGCCTTCTGGCCCTGAGTCAAATCATGTGGGACACATCGACCAACTTGTAGTGCTTCCCAAGTTGATGGAAGTGCTGCCGAATGGTTTTTCCACTCACACTGAATTGTAGTCCCAGTTTCTCACATGTCTGGCCACTGTTCGCTTCAATTGCTGCCTGAAGATCTTCATTTGTTACCTGTGTTGGTCTTCCTGCACGTGGTGCGTCTTTGAGTGTTTCGTCACCGTCCTTAAACTTGGTAAACCACCGCTGCAATGTCCGCGTAGTCACGACACCCTCACCAAAGGCCTGGCATATCTTCCGCCCCGCTGCAGCAGCGTTTGACCCCAGTTTGAACTCGTACAGCATACACGCCCTTATGACGCTCTGTGGAGGTCCCATGTTCACTCTGTCCTTCCGCACGTTCACAGTGTAGCTGAACTGCCACAACCAGGTAGTATGTTGGCTATACCCACACCAACAATTGACCTTCGCCTGATCTTCATTCGCAGTCAACTCACGGTGTGAGGGCCAGTTGAACACAGACCTCCACAAAAAGCGACAAAACTTTCTTGGTTCCCTTTATATATTATATATTTTAAAACATGTTTTTATTTTTATTTTTTTTAGCAAGAACTTCTTTATCCTAAAATAAATACTAGCCCGCAACGAAGTTTCGTTTGTCTGGTTGCAGAACACTTTAGGATTTGGATGACAAAACATCAGCTTACAGAAAAAACTGCTTTTCTTAAAACAATTCGTGCTAAAAATAAAATTATTTTTATTTTCAAGAAAATTACTTCTAATAAAAACTATTTATGCATGCTAAAAAGGAAAGCATGAGGCGCACTCTCATATACAATCATTTTATAAATTCTTCAATTGGTGCGCCGCATGCTTTCCTTTTTAGCCATGCATAAATAGAATTTTTGTTTTTGAAAGTAATTTTCTTAAACTTTTTTCTACTTTTTAGTACGAATTGTTTTATTATTTGAAGAAAAGTATGTTTTAAAAGTTTTTTTTTTTTTTAAATTCTCACATTATGTATATGAACTATGTAACTTAATGTTTTCCATATTTGGAAAATAATACTAAATAATTAGAGTACACCGTCCAACAGTGTACTCAGCACACACAGCACCAGCCATGACCCCCCGTCCTCCTTTCGCATCATTGTAGAAGGTGATTATTTCTGGCTTGTGTAATTTTCTATTGAATCACATTCAGATTTCAGTGAGATTTACATTCCAAAAGGATTTCATTTCTTCATTTGCTATGCCAGCTGTTGTAATAAACTAACACTATATTTATATGCAAAGGTACGAGACCGAGCCGCCGTAGTTCAGTAGTAGAGCGTTGGAGTAGCATTCGGTAGGTCGTCTGTTCGATCCCAGCGGTCGACCATCCTGACTGAGGTGTTTCCAGGGAGTTTCTCAGTTACATCAGGCAAATGCTGGAATGGCACCTTCAACACAGGCCCTGGCTGACACCTTCCCGAATCCTTTCCCCTCCGCTATCCCGGTCTGAACCTTATATGCGTAAAGGCCATATATAAAATTCAAATTTCAAAGGTAAGAATTCGCGGAGCACAGAAGCTACTGAACAAACGTATTGCACCCGAAGAAACGTATTAGACACTACACCAGCCTTGATTGATGAATCAAACATCCAAAATCCATACTGGTGTACTACATACGTAAAAAAGTACAAATGTAAACGAACGGGCTGAGTCTCTGAGACCAAAAATAGAATGTCACGATTTACAAAATATTAAATAAATCACGAAAGAACTCAACTAAATAATAGTTTATCTTACCTCACTTTAGAATAGTGAAGCACTAATGAAAGAAGAAACCGCACATTATGTCAACGAAACGAGAACATATATTCTGTCGATTGAATATTTGAAACCTACTCCCTGAACAGAAAGGTAAAGAGATAAAAAAAAAAAAACGAAACTTCAAACTAGCAATAACACGTATCTGCCTTCAATAAACATCTTTTCCGGGTACATCACTCGCAAAATGATGACCACTTTTTATCCTTTTAGTAACATACTCTTCTTTTACGTCAGGACCATTCATTTTTATGGAAAGAAGAGATTCTAGGGTTTTGATAGGCAATAAGGTTTCTAGACACAGTACGCTGGAAGTTCAAACTCGAAAATCCTTTCTCTCACTCGGCAGGAGAAATCAGGAGACACTAATTCTCGTGTAGAGATTTTTGAAGATTTTCCCTAATATTAGAATGTTGCATTCTAATACTTGGTGGCCATATGACATTTTTTTCTTCAATCGGATTGTTGCAACACTCCGGATTCATTGAATCCATCCCCAGAAAAATGAAACTGAACATTGTCAGGTAAACCCTGGAAAAAAGTGCAACTTCGTCTTGTTATACCAAGACATTCATCTGGGCGTTTTGTTATTAATAAAGCACAAAACTTACCACTTTCTTCAAAGTGACGTCAAAAATCAATCATGGAAATAGTCTTAGTTTTTTAGCTCTTCTAAGACATACACACAAGTATACTTATTTTAATTTAATTGCTTTCTGTCTCTGCAAGAGACGCTGTTCTTTCTTGCAGAAACATGCTAAGAGTACGTCACGGTTCTAAAGCACCATAGATTAGGGCCATTTTGTTAACTTCCATTTAGTGGTTTTTCCGTGCAGTCCTGAAAATCTTCCACACTCTCGAAATTTCTATGTGCATTCGTAGAAGTCAGAGCAACGTAGAGGGCAACCATCATATATCGAAACCTTAATAATAATTAAGATAAAATAAAGTAATAGCTGAGCAAAGCAATACGTTTTAATTAAAAATTAAACACGTTTTTAGTTTATAATTAAAACTTATTGCTTTGCTCAGCTATTATTTTATTTTATTCTTAGTATATTAAAGCAAAGCTTTGATGTGGAAAATATTATTAATATTGTAAAACCGAATACCTAATACTTCTGACACAATTCAATTCTTGCCTAATTTTTCATTACATTGAATATACACTGTACAATTTCTCTACAAGCTTCTAATAGTGAACCATATCTGAAACCGTACTGACAACTTTGTGAACAGCTACTTATATTTCGAGTTTAAAGACGTACCTTCGAAAACAATGGACGCCCAGATTAACCATAGATATAGGTGCAGGAACACCTAGTATAATTCAAAGGTTGAAAACTTTTCTTAAAAAAGGGGAGCGGAATATCTACTCAGGCTAGAAAGGGAAAGGTTAGAAGGAGTAAATTCCTTGGCTTCCCCGTCTACAAATAAATCCCTGCTCTGAACTACTCAGTTCAATAGACCCCGGCGGGAATTGAACCCATGACCACGTGCACAGAAAGTGAACGCGTTAACCTTTCGGCTACCCCGAGGTCCACTGCCCGCCCACAAGTCCTGTGAGTACTGAGTTTTCTGTCAGGTTTTTCGATTTCCAACATCTCGAACACTTTACTTTCCGTCTCCATGTGTCGAATGAAGAGCGTGGAATGGATGTTTGAAACGTTGGAAATAACTGCACGAGAGAAGTCTGTACTTACGGAAGTTTGACAGTTTCATTGTATCGTGTAAATATTAATATTCTCTAACGTTTTTCTTCTATTCACATGTCCTAGTGCGAGCTCACAAATGTACAATAATTTGTTACAAATACCTTTCATAAGAGGTATTACATCATTACCCACTTAACGTGTGGCAAATTTTATCACTTCACGCATTAATGTGAATGTATTATCGCTTAGTACTAGAAATTATCTTCTATAACTATCACAACTAAGTACGATAAATATCATTCATTGCAAAAAAAGTTACAATTAAAGGCTTACAAAAATGTATTAGTAAATTTCCCAGTGTAATATTTCAATTATTGCTTTTTTTGTCCTGAATTCGGGAGACTTAAGTATTACAACATTAATACCAATTATTCTTTCTTCATTCCAACCAGTACCAAGATGGTACAGTTAACCCATAGTCAAGATCGCTGTTTTCGTAATTATTAGAATAATATTTATCGCCTTTTTATAAACCAGAACTATCACTGAGAGTTACCATTCCTTTTTCCATACATTAATTCGACGTTGATGTTTTCAATTCCTGGTGATTTGAACTTTTTTTTTTTTTCAGTTTCTTTATTGAAATTTTAACCTCGTGTATCCACAGTTCCGCATAAATCCTATGTATTTCTGCATTCTTGTCAAAATAATTTTTCCGTACATGGAGAATTGTAATCGGACCTGCTAGACAGTCTCCGCGTCCGTTGTTAATCTACCCTTGCCTCTGCTGGTAACCTTTCTTACCGAGTGTACCTCCTTTATGTAGATCCCATTAACGTTATTTGCCTTACTGTTTTCTTTTATCTCGTGAATTTTCTGCGTCAGTAATTTTCACTTTTTATTTCTAAATCTGTGTGTGTCGTTACTGTAGTGGTTTGAGTTTGCATGTTTTATTACTTATCCTGCCTTGCTTGTTTTTGTTCCTCATTAATCTTAAGGCATTCATCATCAAACCAGAGTTTGTTTCTTTGCCGTTTCCTCTCACC
This sequence comes from Lepisma saccharinum, assembly GCA_022664845.1. NCBI lineage: Eukaryota > Metazoa > Arthropoda > Insecta > Zygentoma > Lepismatidae > Lepisma > Lepisma saccharinum. The sequence goes on from JAGDQP010059859.1 coordinate 9,055, forward strand.
TACATGTTTTATTTCGCTACGCAGTCAGGAGGTCGTGAGTTCGATCCCCGCAGTCTACCATCCTGACTGAGGTTTTCTAGTATTTTTTTTTCAGTCACACCAGGCAAAAATCGGGATGGCATCTTTAACATAGGCCCTGGACGACACTTCCCGAATCCTTTCCACTCCCCTATCCCGACTTGAGCCTTGAATGCCATAAATAAAATTAAAAATTTGCTACGCTCTTTACTGTATCACGAATTGCTTCTCACATCTTACTCTCATCAATTTGATTATTAGTATCTTTATTATTACTCAAATCTGCTAAGATTTCGAACCTATTTGAGATTTCGAGTAGGTAATATATTTATACTCGAATTGTGTAATCGTTCTATACTTTGAATTTCAGTTCTATTGATGCTTTGCTTCCCCTGTTCGCGATGCACAACTATTTCCTAACTTTCTGATCACTAACTGTTGATCCGTGTCACCCTCCGCTCCTCTGTTAGCCCTGACGTCCATTATGTTGGTATGTCTTCATCTATCGTACTAATACGTGATCGATTTGTTTTGTGTTTTACGTCTGGGAATATCCATGTGTATATTTTTATTTTCAAAGTACGTGCTGTGTACTATTACGTTCTTCGAAATCACGAAAGTTGTCTTTAAGTTATTGTTTTTGCTGACTGCGTGATGTTATTTTCCTGTAACGTTTGTTCCCTACTTCCTCCAGCACACGTTCATGTACTTCAGTAATCGGTCAAACAACCTATTAGCTCATCGTAAAACATAACTTTGTCGTTGTCATCAGCTTCCTTGGTTGGAGCATAGACATTTTTTTTTTTTTCCGAGTTGCACCATAGAATACGTATCGTAATGTAGGATAGATAATCTTTCGTTCAGGAACACTACGTTTTGAACCGCCGGAAGGATACTGGTTTTAATTATGAATTCTGTTCGGAAATTGTGTGCTTGGGTTCCCTGTAGTAGAAAGTGTATTTGCCCTGTCTAATGCTATCTTGATAGTCCCACCGGATTTCTTATATGGCTAATATGTCCATCCTATATTTCTCACTGTCAGTCCCGTGTACCACCATTTTAAGAGCACCAATTTGGTGTAAGATTCGTACGTTCTTATTCTAAATTTTTCCTTAATCCTATTCGTGGAGACCCCTAAAGCAGTCCCTGCCTGGAGAACGTAATGGGGTACTAGTTTACCTCAGGATTTTTTTACTCCAGGAGAATCCATGGAACCATCTTTACTGCTTCTTCACATGGTTGAGCGACGTAGAGCTGTCAGCTCTACGACCTCTCAGTAAAAGTAAATATACAAGATGTCTCTGTCAATCTGTAAGCCTTGTTTGATATACTTCAGGGTAGTACTGTTGAAGCTGCTTTCCTTCACAAGATATTTTTTTTTGTTCGGAGTTATCTTCCCCTTCCCTTTGTTGATCCCTCTACTAATTGCAAGGCAGCAGTTCTGGTTTTCGTCTGTCCAGGAAAATTTAGCTGTAAAATCTTACTGGTCGATAAACGTTGTTCAACTTTCAGAACGAACGTCTCTAGACAAAACTTTTTTTTTTTTCATTTCCTTTGAAAATGTTTTTGAAAAATGTCGTCCAAATATAGCAGCTTTTCAAAAACCAACTTTCTGTCCTTGCAGTGAAAGCTACAGCCTCGACCTCTTTAAGATATTTTCGCGATAAAGTATCTAGATATGGTTACTTTTCTTACGGGAGAGAAACAGAATGAATGAAATTTTCGTTTTTTTCTTCTTCTTTAAATCTCCATATTCTGTACAACGACTTTGGAGTAACTACACATAACATATGAAGACATTCATTCATCCATTATTTATTTATTATTCCAAGATGCATTAAATGTAACCTTTTCTGGATTGATATATTGATACATTAGATGTTGAAGCACGTTATTATTCATCGTATTAACTATTGATTGTCACTTATTTAAATTGTTTGGATAAGTGAAGGTTTGCTGTATACCATGTTTCATTTTCAGAGGGAAACCGGAGTTTTGATAGGTAAGGTGAAATAAAAGGAGAGATGAACATTCACATACGTTATTTTGCAAAACAGCCTTTTCATTTTTGTGGATTGTTGAGAAGAAAGAATGGCCATGTTTTGGCTTTATAAACCTTATTTTTTTTTATATGTACCAGTCTAGTAACTTTGGACTTCGGCCCGTCGCGATTCGTCCTTTAGCTATTTAAATCCACACCCATGTCCCTGCTGCGACTCGAACCCGGGACCTTCGAGTCGTTGGCCTTACCGCCGTAAACCGCACGGCTACCCGGCCGGTACCACGTTTTGAGCTTCAATAATACCCTAGACCATGGTAGAGTCCCTATGTATACTCAATGATAATACCAACAGTGAACTTTTTGAATATCTTGGTAGATTTTTTTCGAAAAAAAAAAAAAAATCTCTTAAATTTCCATAAATTTCTAGTAGAAAAATAATTACCCAGATCCATGACTTGATCAGTATTTATTGTTGCAATTAAATGGAATCCGTCAGTACAAATGAACGTACATGTTCTTTCGGACTTTTTCTAAGCGCCTCTCTCTTGTTTTGTTTGCCAGTCCGTCTGTATTCCGTAATGCAGCTACCATCTCAAAGAAAGCAGGTAGAGAAAAACTTAGTTAAGCTTTCAGATCAGCGATCTGGATCAACAGGGCGTTTTAAATATGCTGATCAGTGATACGGGCGCAAATTTGGTTTAGTGTCGCTGAAAACGTTTGGAACATATCACAGTATTTTCTTCACCTTCTGATACTCTCAGCAATGCGTGCTACTTACGGTTACAACCTTCTATTTATTTACTGAGTCATACGGATTAATGACTAACTTAATAAGGATACGGATGTTTCTCTGGGTGACTCGAAAGAGCTCTGAATTGGGAGTCCTTGGTAATAGTTTTGCGTGAGGTATTAAAAGAATAATGCGGGTACTGAAATAAAATATCACAGTTTGCGCCCAGTTTGAAATTTCAATTGTAGATATTCAGACACGTTTTGCCTGTCCAAAATTAGTTTCTGGACACAAACTTGATGTTACTATTAACATGACCTAACAGACAATATTTTAGTGTATGTTGTTGAAATACCAAATTGGGTATGCATTGAAATTATTATTTTTTAATTCCTTCCACATTCGGATAATCGATGGATACTGGATGCTGGATAAAGCGATTGATAAAATCCTTTAAACAGCGTTTCTCAACCTTTTTTACATTCTTCTTTTTTTTTTT
>JAGDQP010059860.1:0-12303 GCA_022664845.1 Lepisma saccharinum
TCTAACATCTTAGAGCTCATTATCTTTACAGAGAGAAATAAGAATTCATCATAGTTTGACATAAGATTAAAAACCTTCTCAAGGAAAACTGAGTATTGTGTTAATATACCTTGTAGATGCCCATAAGCTATGTTTGGTCCGTGGAGTGCGTCAGTACCACTGAACCTAACGGTATGACAGAGACTCACTTCGAAGGTGACTAGAAGGGCCCGACCCCATAAATTTACCGTACTCCTCTACAGTTTATTGCTTCGTTTTATCTGAAATATGCTGGGATACCACTTATAGTCCAGAACTTGACCATCGCATTCTCCACCCTCTTTTCTCCAGGAATGTCTCCCGTAGAGTTGATATTCGCTTAGTATGCAGATGACATCACAGCCTTTACTAACAGACATCCTGTTTCCTCCCCCTCATTCGAATGGAAAAAATAGTTGCCATGCCTTATATATGTTCTCACTGTGCGGTACGGGACATACAAGCAATTTCGCGGGGTATTAGAGTCGCTTGAGAATCGTTATTGTAAGTCTAGTCAATTTTCAACAGGCGCTCCCAAGAGATTTTCGCGAACTAATTGTAGCTCCATACAGATGTAATGCACAACTATTATTGTGCGGTATTGATATGAGAGGAAAAGAGTATATAGATATAAAACTTCTTTACAGAAGACGAAACTTTGAACTTTCCATTTTTTCCCCCTGAAGTTTGTTCTATCATATGTTTTAAAGCGTTAAGATATAAATATGTTATATTATTATTTGTGCGCTCTTTCTTCCTAAAGGATTAAACAGTATTTTTGCATCCCTCTTCATGTTTGAAAAATTGAATAATAGATAGCAGACCAAGTTTTAGTATGATTCAAACAAAAGAAGATAATAAGTAAAGATGGGATGAGTTATTTAAAATATTTATTAATTATGAAAAGATAATACTAATTAACTGTTCAGATAGTATTTAATTCTAATTTTAATTTCATTCGGGAGAACAAAAATGTATCTGCCATCTGTAAAAACATTTTCATGAAGAAAAATATGAATATAATTCTATCACACGGAAATCAGATATTTCCACTGTAAAATAAATAAATCACAGCCATATTCAATCCTCCACTGGATGAGGCCTCTTCAGATGAAGGAAGGAGTTCGTCTATTGATCACATGTTAACCAGATGAGTTAAGAGATGAAAGTTAAAGCTCTTATAATAATCATCAGTATGTTATTCACAGCAGCTCGTCAATTATGCTCATGATTTCGAGTGAACATCTGTGACAAACGTTTTCTGATTGTATAGCTTTTCTGTATTATTACAATATTAAACCTTACGGGCCTATAAAACATATTTTATATGGAATATAGACTCTATTATTACCATTTGTTTCCCTTATTTATCAAACATTGGCGACTGGTCCATTACTGGTGCGGACAGATTACATTAACAGCTACTTTCCGACAATTAGGCGAGATAGATAAACATTTATCCATTCTAAGGTACTATATTTGATCTGATTTGTAAGCCTACATTACAATATAAAAAGAAGAATGTGATGTAAAATCAAAGAGTAAATTGAGTACATGAACACACATGCGTCCGTGAAAAAGTGTGCTTCCGTTTATACTCTTCCCACTGCATTTTGTATCACTCTCTGCAGTGCGTGCATCCAAATAATCACGTTACAAGTACATTCACCCACCATATAAGAAAAGTCCTTTATATAAAGAATATAAATACATGGTTTTATTTCTATATTTATCCAGATATATTACATTTTTAACCATGACTATTCCTTTAATAATAGATAAGAAAGTGGTACAAGTAATGTAAAAAACATTACGTTTACAATCAGACCGTTTATGATAATTATTTTATAATTTTAAAAAGTCTGCCGTGTTCATAAGCTGTCGTAATTATAGTCTGCCCACCAGATGGCAGGGACAAGCATAAGTTGAATTCAATTAAGCCTGTACGTGAAATTCCTTCTCCTAACAGTAAGCATGGTTTATCAAACAGATGTATAATTCTTTTATAAAAAAAAATGAGATTTTCCTGCATGTATTATTACAATAATTCGCAGGTTGATAGCGTATACAGTAGCTCATGCAAAGTAATATATTAAATTAGCTTTCACAAGTCTTTTAATGTTGTACATATCAGAACTCACAAATATTCGTACCGATGAACTTTGCTTTAGTTTTAAAAACATATTAATTTAATCTGTAATTCTATTTCTATACAAGAACAAATTACACCGTGTGTTTATATGCTTCAGAACATTAGAAAAAAGGAAAATATCCGAATGAAATTGAAAATAAATTACGCTAGCTTTTTCACAATTGCGAGCATAGGGTGTTGAAAGCTTCAGAATTTACCTTAGAGCTGATTTACATATAAGTTCGCGTTCCTTGTTTAGCGTGCGATTTACGTGAGCAGGCAATTCAAGCATCCGTTTTATTATGTATTCTACGTATTAGATAATAAAACATATGCTACAAGCTGCTACACTTCGCCAAGGGAGATTTGCGGTAATTTTCCCCTCTGAAAACTTCGCTCCCCCTCACTAAAATCCTATTCAATTCACTGATAAATGCTTATTTATCGAATTAAAACCACCACTAAAAGCGAAAATATGTCAATTGAAGCACTGAACGGAAATATACCGCTGCATTCAAACATAATGAAGTTACCTCCCCACTGAAAAAAAACTTAGTTGATTCTTTTTAAGAGAACAAAATCTCAAGTAACTATCATCAAAGGTTTGAAAAACAGCTAGAAATTACAAACCAGTTTTTTTTAAAGAAAGTGAGACATACGGTCTACATTTTCAATTTAATTTATGGCATTGAGGCATCTAAGGCTCACGCCCGGATAAGGAAGGGGAAAGGATTCAGAAATATTTCCATCAGGGAATACGTTCAAGGTGCCATCGTGGCATTTACCTGGTGTGACTCAGGAAAAAAATTGAAAAACTTCACTCAGGATGCTACATACGGCTTACATATGTCCACCCTTTTACAATGTAAACATTTCTATATGTAAATAATTATTACAGCATAAATAACTTTAATTACAGTAATAATTTATTTTAAATTTTCTAGACTGAACAGACATTTAGAGACTACGCTAATCACAAATCTGAGATATGACATCCCTTGGGAAAACACTTCAAGGAAATGAACAGTCTAAGTCTTATTCCGGGTAACCTTCCTGAAACGGCATTCCCATGTTGGAACTCAAAGGAAAAGCTTAAATAAATCTATCCGTACAGTCGACAGCAGAACTCCAACCTTGTGGTACGAAACTGGGAACCATAACCTCAACCTATTCGATTGCCGGAGCTAGCTAGAAATTTTATTGTGAGAACTCAAAGGAGCAATATTAGCAAGAAGTCTGTTTTAGTGAGAATGAACACTTCTATCAAATATTTATGACACTTGTATATTTCTATCAAAATAAAACATTCACGAAGAACATGAAGGAAGTGTTTTCAAACAGTGTTACGTAAAAGACAACTCCTTATATAAATGAATTACTACGAACGTCACGATTGAATAGACATCTTATTTTCATTGAAAATCATAAACTAAGTACGGTACGAAATCTGTTTTAAAGGTAACAATAAATATACGAATAGAATACTGAATATTATTCTCCTTGAATGTCCCTCTGTTTATTCTAGTTCTTCAGCTGGTTTTCAAGACAGTATTAATTATTATGAATTACGTCGGAATTTTGATGGAGGTGTTAAAAAAAAGAGGGTGTTAAAATAAAAACCTCTTTTACCAAATTGGTGAGCTTTTCTTTACAAAGATGGACTTGGGAAGCAGAGTGGGGAAAGTCTAGTGTACTACATACCTTTTTCATGTGATGTCTCTAGTTTTTTTAAAAATGTATTTATGATCAATAGTAATCTAAGGCTCACCTCAAGACCTTCTAGCGACGGTTCGAGTTTTTAAAACTAAACATTCTTGGATTTAAGAATTATAATTTCGTACACTCGTAAAAAGAAAGTCTGTTAGTAAAGGCTGTGATGTCATCTGCATACTAAGCGAATATCAACTCTACCGAAGACATTCCTGGAGAAAAGAGGGTGGAGAATGTGATGGTCAAGTTCTGGACTATAAGTGGTATCCCAGCATATTTCTGATAAAACGGAGCAATAAACTGTAGGGGAGTACGGTAAATTTAGGGGGTCGGGCCCTTCTAGTCACCTTCGAAGTGAGTCTCTGTCATACCGTTAGGTTCAGTGGTACTGACGCACTCCACGGACCAAACATAGCTTATGGGCATCTACAAGGTATATTAACACAATACTCAGTTTTCCTTGAGAAGGTTTTTAATCTTATGTCAAACTATGATGAATTCTTATTTCTCTCTGTAAAGATAATGAGCTCTAAGATGTTAGACATATACTAATACTTCAATAATAAAGCTACTGTGTCCTCTTTTCTAGATTTATTCTACTCATTCCGCACTATGTTTACCTTTTCATACAATATTAACTGGAGTACGAAATATAGGAACACTAAAAAAAAGTCTACAAAGTTACAATATACCGTCTTATATTACCATTACAAATAAAAAGAAGGTAAAATGGTTCAGAGGTTTCAAACAAGATATCCTCTAACTACAGTTACCTACAATCATGCTATAATACCTAACATAATAGAAACATTTGCAGCTTTCGTTATTCATATTGATCTCCTTCACCATTATTTCATTATCAGTTTAAAACTTTATAAATAGGTATTTAAATATTCAAACAATTGATTTCTAAACAAAATTAAGTTAAGATTCATACAATAAAAGCATTTCCTCGTTTGAACTAAGCATATGTTCAAAGTAGCGCCATCTCTCGTTCAATTTGGCTACAGCTCAAAACATCTCAAGTTCTTTATTAGAATTATATCATACTTTCTCAGCATGAACTAGCAGAGATATGAATTATATTAGTGAGATTGTTTCTATCAATTCACGCATATGATCGAGTAACTTTATTACTACAGGGGGGATGTTTAATAGCTGTGTAATATCCTCCAGGGCTGGGTTTCTTCCTTCAGGAACACAGGCTTGTACTATTCCAAAATCTTATTCCATGCTTTCACTCCCTCTATCTGCAGGCCTGAATCCATCCTCTGTCCTCAGCCATAGATGTCTGAAGACCATAAATAAATGTGAGTCTGATTCACTGTATCTGATCATTCAGTTTCTTAACACGCAATGGCAGAGACATGAATTATATTAGTGAGATTCCCTCTATTAATTCACACACACACATACGCACACATACACATGAACCAGTAACTTTATTACTATAGGGGAATGTGCGATAGCTTTCTAATATCGACCAGGGGTGGGTGAGTTTCAAGAGATGTTCTAATGTAATCTATCAGATATATTATCTTTTCACGGCAATAAAATGAATTAGTAGGGTCCTGTGGATGCATAATTAGTACTAACATCAGTTTGTTCGATAAAAAACTTCTACTCATCATTGATTTTCATAAATGCAGGGAACATAACGACGAAATAGTTCAATCAATTTTACTTTCCGATTAATAGTATTAGGAAGTTTGACCACAAAGTGAATCCTGTATGCAACTGGGCTATTAAATAAGCCCCATTGTCTGAAAATAAAACCTATTCATTTTCTTGCAGCATTAACTTGATTAACAATATCAGTTTTCAAATCATACAATTTCAGTATTAATCAACTAGATGTTTTCTGTAGAGTAAAGAATCCTCTCGTGCAGTGTAATGAGGGCTACATCCCTCCTGATTATAGGTGAGGATACGGAAAAGTGTTAAAAGACTTATTATGTGAATACATTCTAGAAATTAACCTCTTTATGACAGAAATATTTAAACACGTGTTTCAATTGGCTACTCCGTTTCCTTCACATTATTAAAATAAAACAAGTTGCAGTATCAATGATTATCCATTCGTTCACCTATTAAATGTTTTCACTTTGATGTTCATACAAGTTTCGAACAGAGTCGTCTGACTTTAATCTTCAATTAACAGCGTAGGACATGTCCATCTGAATGTGATAAAATTCTAATAGAAACACTTGGACGATGGATATGTCTACATCATGTTGTTTTCATAATATCATAAGCCTGTATGATCTGTATGTATGTATGTAACACATCCAGAACAAAGTGGAATTCAAATAGACAAGAGGAAAATGTACGGCATGTCATCTTAACTGATGCTCATAAAAGTAAAAGTTTCGAGCCGATGCTCGTGACTTTAATATTCAATCGATAAGGTAGGACATTCCCTTGAATGTGATAAAATTCGAATAGAATTAGTTCGACGATTCATATGGAGTCAAGGTATAAATATTTTTTTATTAATCAACTCTGCTATAATTCTTGTTATCACTTGAAAATGATCTTAAAACATGAAAAGCAGGAGCTCATTCAGACGAGGTGAGATAGAAGGAAGCTATGAGAAATGAATGAAATAGCTGTATGAATAGTTAGTTCCATTTCATGTTTCTTCCTGTCGCTCTAGTTCTTGTCCTCTAATTCCGTTTTCAGGTTATTTCCTGTCGCTTTAATTATATTTCACGCTTCTTCCTATCACTTTAATTTCCTTTCATGCTGTTTCATGCATGTTCCATTTGTGTTAGTTCCGCTTCGCACTTGTTCCTTTCACACTAATTCCGTTTTCCACTTATTACACCGACCCCAAACAATATATTCCTACCTGAAAAATGTTTCCAATTAGCTTGCAATATAACTGCCAAGTCATGCGAAAAGATCTGATTTTTACTGCATGTGTTTAGCCAAGCCATGCGAAAAGATCTGATTCTTACCAAATGCCTTTCGCAGTAAGTTGTCAAGCCTTGCGAATGTGTCTGATAAAATGAGAAAATGTTCAATAGATGTCAGTACAATTCTTTTTCATATTATCATATCAAGAATTTTAAAGATAAAATAATTGTTTTCTTTTATCCAAAAATGATTTTAAATATATATTTCTACTCTACTAAACATAAAATAAAGAAAAAGCGATGAATTCATAATCATTGATCAATTAATATTAAATTCTCATAAGTGACCGGGTGTGTTTCCAACTAAGTTCCCAAACCATGCGAAAAGATCTGATTCTTACCGAATGTGTTTCCAGCTAAATTGTCAAGCCTTGCAAATGTGTTTCATAAAATGAGAAAATGTTCACTAGATGTCAGCACAATTCTTTTCATATTATTCCATCAAGAATGTTAAAGATAATATAAGTGTTTTTCTTTTTCTTTTATCTAGAAATGATTTAAATATATATTTATACTCTAGCAGAGATAAATTGAAGAAACAAGCTATGAATTCATAATCAATGTTCTGTTAATATTAAATTCTCATAATTGATTTACTGTATTTCTGTCTTATAAGAAGGAGTAAAGATTTTCAAAGTTAATACCAGGAAACCAAAACCTGGGACAAAAAAAATTATTGGTGTTCGTATCAAACCAACTGAAAAAATTTGAACATTTTTTCCCCAATAAAAGAAAGGAAGTACCCATATTCATTCTCTTCGTCCCATTTTTTCAACTGACTTTGTTCTCAATACTTGTAATCGTTTGTTTCCAATTGTGCTCGTTCTTTCTAAAGTTGTTCGGTCTTTTCAGTTTTTATTCAATGTTGTTTCCAACTTGGTTCTTTTACTCGTTTGTTTTTATTAACGACTCTGACTTGCTCCTCATACATTTGTTTGTCAACTCTGATTCGCTTTTTTGTGTTCATACGTTTGATTCGCAACTCTGTCTTTCACTTTTGTTTTCATCCATTTGGTTGGCAACTCTGAGTTGCTCCTTTATTTTCATAACGAGCTAATACAAACAACCTCTGCATCTTCATAGCCTTTCCTGTGTTCACACGTAATAGCAATTTCCAGACACCATCTTCGATTGTGATATCACTATTCTCCAAAATTTAGTCCACAATCTTATACTAGCATCTCAATCCTTCATTAAAATCACGTGATGCTCTCTGAACCTAGCTTGATATGCCCAACCTGTGGTGAAGTACGAATGAAATTACAACTCACATGAAAAGGGCTCAAAGAACCTGTCAGCTAAAAACAACAAAAACTTGGTCATCTCAGTAAGGTCACGTGATAGTATCTCAAGCAACCTAATAGCAATATTTCCACACACCATCTTCGATCGTGATATCACTATTCCCCAAATTTAGTCCATCATCTTATACTATCATGTCTTACATCATCTCAATCCTTTACTAAGATCACATGATGGTCTCCGCACTATCACACGTAATGACCTGGACTTTAACCTGCCATGTTACCATATTTTCATTGACCTGAACTTTTACCTACGGTGTTACCAAGTTTACCAAAAATGGAGAGGGCTCAACTTTCCCCACAGGACCTGCCCGAAAACAACAAAAACTGTGTCCTTCCACGCTACTTATCTTATATGCAACAACAGTCACTGATAAGAAATAACATGATCGGGGCTTTGACCTGCCATGTTGCCATATTTTCACTGACCTGGACTTTAACCTGGGGTGTTGCCAAGTTAAAACAACAACAAATTTGTGGTGATCATCTACTGAACAGGTTTCAAATGTTATTATTGTATATTGAATCAAATACATAAATGAGTCAAATACATCTGTATTTGAAGTATTATACATTTTTTACAAGGAAACCAAAGTCGTAGAAAATTGCAATGAGAAAAAAATGGCTTCTAATATGAGATCCCCATACATTCGTATCCAAATATAACTCGTATTCGTATTAGTTTGATTTCTGACACTGTGGGCAGATGAAACGGGAATCTGTAGCTCCAGGATGCTCGTGTGCCTATCGGTAACAACTTAAGCATTTAACCCGTCGACGCTGAGGGCTGACAGATAATCGTGCTTTATAAGGTGACGATTTAATCATTACTGCATTCCCAGTTCAACGAGATTTCTCGTATTCACATACTTTCGAGTCTGACATAGTGGGAAGAGGCCTAATATCTGTAAGACCCCCACCCCCTCTCATATTAGGACCTTCAGTGCCTACCATTATAATTTGGAGCAACGATCTTAGAACTCGTTAGACTTACTTGCGCACATTTGTCTTTCTTTCTATTACTAAAAAGCTATGGAATAGGTTATTGTAACTTATCTGTATATAAAAAAGAGCATCGAAGTTCACCTTATAGAAAACTATTATAAAATCAGCACACAGATTACAGCACAGTTAACAGATAACAGCACATACGTAAGCAGTTAGCTCGGGGTCTCATATTAGGTGGCAGCCTGATATTCGGTGACTTTACTCTATATATTGTGAGAATATACATACAATTATGTTTTGTGAGAGTATTTACTGAGCTGAAAAGGAAATGAGACAGTTCGATGCATTCACTGCCTGCAAGTATCACGCTAAGCGTCGCACATGTTCTGTGGAACGAAAACAACCATTCTCCTTTCGATGACGAGTTTAGTTGCGTCAGCAAAAACACTGAAGAATCCTGAAACTTATCTCAAGGTCATTGTTTTCAGTACTCATTCACCATCCACCAATTCTCAGCGTGCTTGCCTCTCTGGATACATTTCTGGTGGTCGCTATGGCAACGAAAATCTCTTACGTCATAACTTAATGAATTCGTAAGATGAATGTTTTACGTTTTTATTCTGCGCCACAAAGCCAGTCTACTAGTCCTACAGAGTACATAACACACAGATTTCTATTTTTTTATGGGCTTACTTTACTATTTGGTGCCATACAGTCACTTCTCCATTACGCACAACTTGATGTCATTTGAAACATTAACTAAACGATCATTGTGTTACTTCAACTCTTACACAAACAAGTGACTTTATAGTTAATATGCGCACATATACAGTATGTCCCTGAAAAAAAATGTGACAAAATTCGGGAGGTCATTACTCATATAAAAAAACAGCAACAACAACAACAAAAATGTTCCGTTGAAAAATGTTGGTATTTATCCGTAGTTTCAGCGGTACAGGTGCGGAGAGTTAACGCGGCATCGTAACAAATGACGTCATATTTCGATAAATATTGAAGCATGTCATGTCGGCTTAGCAAATCACCATCAAAACTGTTCCCAAATACCTATAGTTAAGCAGATGTGTATGATTAAAGAATCTGTCTTATACTTGCCGTCAGGGGTAAGCTCCAAATAATTAAACAAAGGGCTCGCAAGTTCTGTCAGAAGTCACTAAACGCCCCCCCCCCCAAAAAAAAAAATATATATATATATTTATTTTTATTAATCTTTCCTCGCAAGCAATTTTAACAAGGGCTCGGAACAATATTTAACAAAGAGCTCGCGCGAGCCCCTGTGAGTCTCTTCCAGTACACTCCTGCTTCCCGTATTAAACTACTCTATATTAATTCCTTGACAGTGAACTTCTTACTTAAATTAGACAGAAACTTAGTCAAGTTTCCTTTCTTATTTATTGTACACAAAAGCTGTTTCAGCGCTTATTTCGCTTTAATAAGAGCATCACTTCTACTTCTTACATTCTTATCTTTCACACTACGATGAAAATGACTATGAGGAAATATCTTTTAAGGGTAACAAGATTACATACTAATGGGGCAACAAGAATTGATATATGTCGTTTCTAAATGATTCATTGGCAACGCATGTTAATTTTGTTTTATTGTTACCTTTTTAAAGTAAAAAAAAAAATCACTTAAAAGATGTGATTTAAAGAAGAAAAAATCCCTTTCGGTAGGCCTACAGGCTGAGGTAGATCTCGAAGTTTTTTTTTTATTTTCAAAAATTCAAAACTTGCCTTATATGAGAGCTATCGAGAAACTATTTATTGTTTTGTAGATATATATATATATATATATATATATATATCAGTAGACCACCTCCTCCCTCCGGGAGAGGCCTCATCTAGTAGTGGATTCAATATGGCTGTGAATTATATATATATATATATATATATATATATATATATATATACTCGCATTGCTTCGCTTGGAGCTCTGCCCCCAGACCCCCGTAGGGGGTTCGCCCAACAACTTCAGTGCTGTTGAGAGGATGCGCCTTCTTTATCTTAACCAAAATCTCACTGCAGCACTACACCACCATGGTATCCATTTGTGCCCTCCCACGGAGGGCTGCGCCTCCAAAAGGAAGGTTTGCCCCATTTATTGTAACCTACTCTTGGTCATACACCTTCAAAGAAAATTTCGTTTCTCTACCTTCAATGATTTGGAAATGCGGTTTTTGGGGCGGCCATTTTGGATCCAAGTTGACGACTTTTTGAAAGTTTTCTCATATTGTCGTGACCTACTTGTGATGGTACAACTTCAAGTAAAATTTCATTTATCCAGCTCAAACGGTGTGCAAAATGGAATTTTATGCGGTCATTTTCGATCCAAGATGGCGAATTTTCCCAAATGTAATATTTCCCTAAACTACTCGTCATGATGCACCTTTATGCCAAATTTCGTATCTCTAGCTCGAACGGTGTGGAAAATGTTTTTAGGTCCGCCATTTTGGATCCAAGATGACGTCTTTGGATATATCATGTAATATTTTAGTAACATACAAATGATAATCTATAGTGTTACCAAATTTGATATTTCTAGCTGCAGCCGTTTAGGCTGTGTATTCCATACAACAATGGGTTCAGCGGCCATTTTGAATCCAAGATAGTGACTTTTTCAACATTTCCTAATATTTTCTTGAACTACTAGCGACAATACACCTTTATGTCAAATTTCGTATCTCTAGCTTAAACGATATGGAAAATAGATTTCTTACTTCTGCCATTTTGGATCCAAGATGGCGTCTTTGAACTCATTAGGTAACATTTTCGTAATCAGAAGGTGATGATGTACCTTTATGCCAAATTTGATTTCAATAGCCAAGCGGTTTAGGCTGTGTATTCTATACAACAATGGGTTCGGCGGTCATTTTGGATCCAAGATGGCGACTGATTTTGCTCATTAACTAACTTAACTAAGCCTAGAAACAATATATAAAAAATTGGTTCAAATATCTTCAAAATTATGGCCGCTAGCGTGTTAATATATAAATATATACTTAGATATCGTACCGATCTCAATAGGTAGATTTTTCTTTGAAATTACCTAAAAAAAGAGACAAGAATTAATTTTTAGTGAAGCATATATTGTCTGGGAGCACAAAACAATTATATTCTTTTCTTCCATTATGCTCAGCATCTCAAAGTATGTTCTCATGCAAATTTAGGCCATTCTACCGCAATTGCTTTGAGAGATATTAATGATATCGTAATGTTCCCTTTAGTTTTGATTTGGTAGAGTCAAAGATACACGG
>JAGDQP010059861.1:0-12303 GCA_022664845.1 Lepisma saccharinum
AAATTACATGAAATATATAATACGGGACATCGTGTACGAAACGTTACATAAAAATGAAAACTAGAAATTGACAAAGTTTCACCGCAAGTTAAATGGAAAAAGGGAGCTTTATTAATGAGAGAGCTGGTGCTGCATTGCACTTACAAGCCTTGTTATATCTGAAACTTGTATTCTCAGTTCTGACCGTACGTTTTGTAAACAGTCTCTATACTTACTTTCAAGATACATGACAACAGTTTATGAATTTTTGCACAAGTGTGTCGTTAGCAGGGCTCGAAATTAGCGGTGGTCTACTGGCCGACGACCAGTAAAAATTTCCAAGGACCAGTAACTCAAAAATGTCAGTAGTCCTGTGCGCCAGTGCTTTCTAAAGTTACAATATATTAATAAACAAATCTGTAGGCTGTATTTAACGTTTTATCGTAGTGCTCTTTTAGTTTTCAAAAACAAAAATTGTGAAATCGCAGAATCTTAGGAAGTAACGTATCAGCTGATCAATAGCTCTACATAACTCGTATGCAACGCGGATACGCCGTCATATCATTGAATCCATATTGTGTAATTATGACGTTGCTCCAGCAGTATCCTTCTTTATAGACAAAGGAGAAAGAGTCAGACGCCGCGTTAGTTCTCCCTACGGCCCCAGACTCCCAGCCGATTCTTCCGAAGAAGATATTAAGTGTAACAGAAACAAAGAAAGTGCGATAGTTCAGACACCAGGCATTCCTATTTGTCAAGCATCATCTTGTTTGCTTTGAGATAGAGTTTTTACAGGGCTAGAGTTATTCTTTCGAATTTGGTGTCCTGTATAGGCCTGTAGCCTAATGAATATAATAAAGTGGGCTAAAAAATGACGCTCATTATAATTATTTACTGCTCTGGAAAAGGGCCAGTAAGACTTTGTAGGGCCAGTGCTACCAAAAGTTAATTTCAAGCCCTGGTCGTTGGGCATAGCCTTCATAGCTCTGTTTGATAGTTTCAAATAATCTTCTTGTTGATGAGCTCAAACATTTGGAAGAGACTCTTCCTTGAACTGAAATTCAACGCCTTTTTTTTTTTTAATTCATAATTTCGACTGATTCATGTAAGGTCTGCTTTAGTTTTTCTGTTATCTTCTTACCAACTAGAGCTATGCAGCAATGGTACCCACTTACTGACAGTAAATTTCCTTGGCTTAAGTTTCGAACTAGTATGAATGAGTGGCGAGTTGCATAGAGTTTTCTCCCACATCGTAGCATTGTTTTAAAACTGTGTTCATTGAACGATATAAACATGCATTTTTTGTACACTTCGAAAGCAATAATGCAACCTCGATCTTGAAATCTTGCAGTTGAGAATAGCAGTTTTTTTTTAATACGGTTATAACTGATAACCTACATTCTTTCAGTGGAATTTCAAGGTATGTTTCGATGTGATTTCATTGGCGGTCTCCTTGTAAACAGTATTGACCAAATTATTGGAGTAATTAGTTGAAAACTGCAACACAAACTTTACTTCCCCAATATTTATTAATAGAAAAGTATCAAATATCATACACAGGTGCTTTGTCACTACTTAATATGACCACCTTTGACACTGATAAGGGCAAAAAATATTAGACGCATCGATCTGATATGCTTCTAGATCTAGACAGTTACTCAAGGTCAGGAATATTTATTTTCTGATCAGGGATGCATTTAAGGGGTGGGTCCGGGAGATCCGGTATTCAAGGTCAGGTATATCTATGTTCTGGTCAGGAACGTATTTAGGGGTGGATCCGGGGGGTCCGAACCACCCCAAAACAAAAACTTTTATGGGAAATAGTATAACTTCAGGCGTAATTATATATATTTAATATACATTTCATGCCCAGACACACCTTGTACCCCCCCCCCCTCCCCCGATGGCTAAGGCCTTTTGAACATTTTCTTCTCAACGCACAAGAACTTGGTGGCTGTTAACTTATTCGTGACTCGAAACCCATGATTAGTCTACGCAGCGACAAATGAAAATGGCGCTAAGGTGTAAATTCCCAAATTTTATCAGTGAAGAGATCTTGGTGAATTAATACGTACACTGAAAGTGTCAGACTCCAAAAAACTGTCTCAACGTGCAGGCAACAACGGTTTCTCCTTATCTATAAATCTCTCCGAGTGTCTCTGATCTTCCAAAATTTTATCATTGTCTGATAAAGAACTTATAAGTGCCAGGATAGTGGGAGACCCCCTTACCTGATTTACAGAATTACTTAACTGACTAAAGTTCCAGTACAGGAGCTGAACAAAGGAAGAGGGGAAGGAAGATGACAGTGTTGCCATAACAAATGTCTCTCTTTAAGCAAATTATGGAGATTTTCCCATGACCCAGGATAATGATAAAGAAAAATGGGATAGACTGCTTCAGTTTCTGATTAAAAAAGTCAATATTGTGTAGATAAATTTGTAAAATGTGTATGTAAAAATGTGTTATTGTACCGAAATAACTAATGCAGAACCCCACAAACTGAAAAAATATATTTCAGGACAAGACAGAATAGTGACACGTTTGTTTACGCCCCTTTTCATCTCATCATTGTGCAAACAAACAAACAAAAAATACGATTAAGTGTTTTGAAAACAGGTGGTAGTAAACATGAAAACTTAATTTCTGTTACACAGGGTGTCCCATAAATAATGGTACAAACTTAGTGAGGTGTTTGTTTACATTAAAAAAGAAGAAGAAAGTTCCTTTAAAGAAATTCCGAAATCTGCTTAGTTTAGGAGCTACAGGCGTTCAAAGTCACCGCATCATCGTCACGAATGACGTCATATCTCAACAAATAATGGCATAAGCGGGAAAATCAGAAACGAAGTAGTACAAAATACATGTAGTTAACGTATGTTTATTATTGGCGAATGCAGGTTAGAGAAGATTTTTATGCTAGGCCTCTTGAAACATTCCTTGATAATCAAATTCTTAAGTTGCGAAGACTGTCTATGCAGCACTCTGTCAATCAAAGAACATTGCTTAAATATGTGTATGTATGTATACTACTTCGAGTGTGACTTGCTTAGCAGACACGGCTTACGTCATCATATTTCGAGCTATGACATTAATTGTGACAATCATCGTGATTTTCAGCGCTTGTATCTCCGAACTAATCAGATTTCGGAATTTCTTCAGACGTAAATAATCACCTAGCAAAGTATATGCGCCATTATTTCAGGGATACCCTGTATTCATAAAAATAGTCGTCAAGGACACCATTCCTCGCCATTTTCAGAGAATGATCGTTACCTTTTACGTTGCATTAACAAACAATTCTAGTTTCCTAGGAGTTGTTTTCCACTTATGGTCCTTAGTCATTTTTGACCCAGGATAGAGGTGTTCTAGGAATTTGGCGGAATTGCGGGTAGAACCTGGATTGTCTTGACCAATTGAACCATTAAACAATAATTCAATCGATATATTGTTTCGATATCCTTCCAAGAAGTGAATAAACCTGATTTAATCACACACATTCCGAGCAATGTGTTTACAAGATGAGTTTATAATAAGAAATTGTGAAGAAGGGACACCAAGAAATGTTCAAGGTTAGCCGCCATGAAAGAATGATAAAATCATCCTGTACACTTTTCATGCATAAAACCATGACATTTTCAGAGCAAATATGTACAGAAAAACGTACAAGTGTGTTGTTGTTTTTTAAAAGTAGAATACTCACTTAATTCATCGCGTTGGGAGGACAATATTAGAAGGGATCTTTTAGAAGTAGGTGTTAGTGATGAAAACTGGCTTCATCTTGCCCAGGATAGAACCCGATGGCCAACATTTGTTACTACGGCGATGAACTTGCGAGTTCCGTAAGCCATAGAGTAAGTAAATAAGTAAGAATACTCACTTCGTGTAGCTTCAAGTGTTCTAAATGTTAGACATGAAATTTCACATTCATATTAAGAAAGCTTGTTTAAAGATTATTGTAAACTGTAGGAAGTATAGCAGTCACGATTTGTCCCACAGTGCCACAAACTCCATGTACTGGCCCATGCAACAATTGCGTATGAACTTTCACCAATCGTTGTTTGAACTTGAATTTTATTTAAGGCCTTTAGGCAACTTTGTCTCAGGCCGAACGGATGATGATGAAAAAATTGGTGGAATAAAGGAAGTGGAAGGAAACTGGCGTAGCCTAGAAAACCCACAAGCCCACATGGCACGAGCTGGGATGAAAGCGAGGACCCCACTCACCAGAGGTAAACGCTCTATCACTCCAGCCACGAATCGTCATAACTCCATTCATTTTTACAGAAGACCTGGGTCTCGAGAATCTACATTTTTAAAAAAGTACTGTATATTTAATAAAATAATTGAAGTTATTAATGAACTACGATAAGAACTGGCCCTACAGTTTTTAGTATAAAGGACTTGAAATCACTCCACTTAATGGTCTAACCACAAGACTTGAACCTGCGATCACGTTCACAGAGAGTGAGCGTCCACACTAAATTCCAAGAGCAGAATTCCGTTCGATTTGAGCAGAATGTTTCCTCTTTGGAGAAAAGAAAGCAGAGACATTCATTTAAAACGAATTTTCATCGCAGAAAAGATGAGAAATATGCGCTCGAAAACAATGGGATTTATGGTAATTCTTGTCCATGGGAACGTAGACATAAGCATATTTTATAGTATAAATTTCAATCTATTCAGATCAAATGTTCATCTTTTGAACAAAAATTAAGCAATAAAATGTTTAAAATATAAAAAGATGAAAAAGGGAAATTCTTAAGTACTAAGGAAGAAAAGTAATGTATTTATGAATAAAATAGAATAAAAGCCCTTAAAGTTGGTGGAACTTAAACCCGCTACCTTCCGGCCAGCTATCCAACACCTTATCCCCTCAGCCATCCGGTCAACTGTCAGAGTACGCATTCGGAATGGTTTCTTTTGTCTCATCAGATATTTAAGAAAAACGTTCAAAGATTTCTTGTACATATCTTACTTCTGATATCCTCTGATATGTTTTTGTCACTGAAAATTTTTCAGGGTTTCTGTTATCCTTTTTAGTTAAACGAGCCGTCGCAGTTACAAATGGCGGAGAACAAACTTGACTCGTAGCCATGATGCATTGTGAATCACTTTAAAATCAGGTTTGAAGAATAAATTACATCTATAAAGGATCGGAATTCCATCTAAAAAAGATAACATTTTCTATCCAAATCGAGAGCGTTTCTTTGAAAACCACTCTTTTCGATTGAAAGCTCTGCTCTAAGAAAAGTGATCCCCTCTAGCAAGAAGAAATATTCTACCCTTCCGAATTTAGTGCGTCCCAATCTCCTAACAGAGTCGAAGCTTGAACTCAGAACCCACAAAGCCTGTAACAAGGCATTTAAGCTACACTCAACTTTGTAATTTAGCATTACTGATACAAAAAAAAAAGTATTGTAGTGTCAAGCACCAAAATATTAGTTTTTTTTTCGGAACTTGAGTAAATACTAACGTTTCAAATTACAAAGTATTCTACACGACAAGAATAATTGTAGCGAACTATTATCTATATGTAAATATATTTATGAATGTAGAATGAGATTATGAGTTATCAACACTGACTATAATCTACAGGAGAGGATGCTTCGAAAATATCCCCGTGGCAAATTAAATGGGGGCTGCATCAAAATGTGTAATTCAGGGCCGTTTGCATCCCATTGTCCTTTGTAACTGTATTGAAAAAAGTCCTTCCCGTGTTTTCACGTCCGGTCCTCTTGGTCTTCTTAATAATAGGATGGATGCTTCAGTTTCAGCGATGATCGTGTGCAAGAAAGAAGAAGAAGAAGAACAAAACAAGAAGAAGTAAGTGAACGCAAGGCAGAAGAGAAAGAAAGAGCGAAAATGGATAGACGGTAGCCCAAAGGGGGACAGGAAGACACACGGACGTGCATGTTCTTTCTCTGAAGTGCAGCCAGTGTTGCCAAACAAAGAGAAAATTTCATCGTCAAACGAAATTCATCGATAAACGTTGGTAGAAATAACAAAAAGGGAAATTTTAATGAAACGATTAAAAAATTGTCAAAATCTTACATTTTAAAATGAAACTTTTTTTTTTTAAGGTTAAGTTTGGATCTTTATTTTCTTAATGTAATTACTAGTGGTTTAAAGTGGCCCTAATGGCAATGAATTTGGATTAACGAAGTCAGTCCTCGTACCGCGTGACGTAATGGGTAGCGACTTTGGCTTGATATTCCGAGGTTCTCGGCTTCTAGTCCTCAGGCGTCTCTCCATAGGAATTCCTATGCAGCCCTCAAACGTCGCACTCCAGCTCTCATTTTTTTACTAACGATTTCTATAGTCTTCGTCAGTTTAACTGAACTGTACTAACAAGGATCCCTTTAATGAGATATCGAAACCTATCCTGAAATTTTGCTGGGAGAATCTACGTCCTATAGAAAGGTAATATACAGAACATTAGCTGCCCATATTAGTTGCAAGGTACCGAGATAGGAGCTGAAATATTGGTCGAAATGTACAAAAAGTGTATTTTTATGATTCCATCCACAGAAGTCACTTCTCGTTAACTTTCGGTTCGGAATGAAACACTGTCGAGTTATGGCATCACTTTCCACACCGAAGCACTCCTCGCCAGGGACGTATTTAGGAAGCTTGGACTCCCGATTTATTTATTTTTAAATAGGAGAAAAAAATAGATTTTACCAAAAAAAAATGGATTTTGGGTGTCAAGGCCCCCTAAATACATCCCTGGCGAGGAGTGATACAGTGTTGGAAATGACAGTACAGCTCGGCAGTGTTTCATTCCAGGACGAAAGTGAAGCAGAAGTGACTCCTGTTGATTGACATTTTGTACACTTCGCCCTATATTTCAGCTCCTATCTCGGTACCTTGCAGTTAATTTTTTGTATATTACCTGTCTATAGAATGTAGGTTCTCTTAGCAAAATTTCGGGGTAGGTTTCGCAGTTAACCTTATTAGTTTACTTCGGTTTAATTCAAAATGGACGAAATTTTAACTTTTAACTAAGTTTTATTTAACGCTTGTTGTTTCTACGTGAGCGGTGAGCTGTTTACCATTATTATTTTGATTCCTAAGTTAAGTACATATTTATAAAAGCACACACTATATAATTAAAAATCGTGTAACTTTGCGTAACTCAAGAACTAAGATACATAAAAAAACAAACTCACCAGCGACAACAAGTGTATAAAACTAAGTTATGACTGGAAGTTTGATTCTCTTTGAATTGAACTGGAAGTGGACAAACGATCTTAACTGTTCACCTTTGTGTCCGTCTTCGGAAACTAACTTTGTTTGTAATTTAATTGAGCATCCAATATGTTGCTATTTCAGCTTAGAATACTGACAGGAACTACAAAAAGAACTAACTCTGTACGTGCAACTTACTAAATATTTCAAGTAAGTAAATATATAAACATAACGATCCATAAATAATTTAAAGTAAAGAATGTCGAGTGGTCTATACCAACCAATCCAGTAAATAACTCACAAGATATAAAATTCCATCCATCTTCAAACACGTATGTTCATAAATTAACATTTCTCGTTATAAACAGTCTCTCTTATTGATTCTTCATAATCTTGTCATATGTTTTACAGTACCTTACAATCCCTTACTATGCATGTTGAACAAGATAGTGCCTGCCATTGCTTACATACTCCATAAAATATTTACACCCCTAGACTAAATGTTGGTTCATGCCATTACTATACGTGATACGTTGCCTTTTGTACTGCTAAAACGTTATTAGGAGTTCTCGAATGACAACTATCACGCTGAATTAAACCAATAGTTTCCAATACATAAAAGACGTATTTACAAACTACGAAAAATAGAAACATAGGTGCACATTATATCTGAACATTGGAAAATGTTTTACGTGTGATGAGGATGAAGCTAACGTTGACAAATTTCTTCATATTTGCATGACCTCCCTGTATTGTTCTTGAAGCACCCTCGTTGTCGCCACCTTTAGTTTAGGTGATCTATTATAATTTCGGTTCTCCATTTTACATTATGTAGGCAATAATATCCAATTAGGTTAGGTTGTATTGATAAATTCTCTATTATTCTACCTTTATTTGCAGTACCAATTACGTCCATAGTGTTCTCAGTGTTATACAGTTGTTTTTACCACGTCTTGATTACCATTCATAATGTACCCATTATAGTCACATATATCTATAACCAAGCATATGGATTTGAACTATCGAATATTTGACTTAGCATTAACAGATGAGTAAAGTTAATATATAACATGACTTATCGACATATGTATGTGGCCTAGTTATTCCTTATCGGAAGCGAATATCTCAAATAAACTAAATAAGTTTAACTAAGCAAGCAAGACCTGTAGCAGGTCCCCTTTGAAACGTGTTGTTATAATTGAATTTGCTTCATCTTTATAGTATTTCTCAAAAACGTTGGGAAAAATTACGTTGAATAGGGATTTCTTTACCTGCTGATAGAAAGTTTCAAAATCAGATTTTGGCAACACTGAATATAGCGCATGGAAGGTGGTTGACGTTATCTTGGCAATACCAAGCAAGGTTTATATTTAAGTCTGATGGCGTTCGTACTTAAAGAAGAGAAAAACGAGAGAAGAAAAGAAGCAGCAAACTCAAAATAAAAATGAGAAAACATCATCCCATTTGCAGTCTTGCCAGAAAATAACATTTGCATCTTATGAAATATTCAGACAATTAATTGCAGAAGGTATGCCATTACCCGTGTAACAGTCTCATTATACTACGAGTTGTCTAACGGAAAGAGTTAATCATGCGAGTTGCATGAAACTAAAATATTTAAACAAAATCAAAAAAAGGCGAAAAAGCAAAGATGGAAGTCGTGTATGCTGAAGTCCAAAAATAATAATAAAGGCATGAAAGACTACATAAATCTATTTGCTTTTTTTGCTTTCGAAATCAAAAACCTCGATTATAGTAGTAAAAAAGAAATCTAGAATTTATGGAAACAGAATCCAATTTCCCTAATTAATTTATTTGTGAGTAACTTTTCAACAAGATATATATTTCAACAAGGTATTTTAATATTCAATCTCGAGGTAAGATCACGTGCTGAAATGACTAATGGTACCAAAACCAAAATAATAAAATTAAGTTGAGTATACCTACAGAGATGCAATATTCGTTTAAACGATAATACGTAAAAACCTGTAAATTTATGGCTAATATATAGAAATTAGTGTCTATCAAAAGTTAAACAAAAATAATATGGAGCTTTCTAAATGACGAATAACACAAATTTCAGATTTTCTGTATTTTAGATGAATTTATCCCTTTTAAGCGTTGAGTAACCTGAAAAATGTCTCAAATGGTAGCTTATGATGCACATTCTCGTAATTTTTCAAACGTTAGTAACTCGACGTAACTGATCTGGTTCATAAAAGATATGAAAATCTGCTTGGAAATACATTTACTTTGGTCGTTTACAATAATAATAAATGTTATTTTCTTCCTGTATCAGATCAACATTTTTTTTTTTTACAATATCGCTCCTTATCGCAACGTTTCAAAGCATTGTACAGATCGACAATATCATAACTACATAACAGTTCTGTGGGGAAGAATTTAACCTTGTTTGTCAATGTTTGGTTAAATCCGAAACGTATAAAACTTTCATTTTGAACTCGGCTTTCCTACGTTCGTTGTCTCTGTGTGGTCTGTTTACTTATTTATGTCTTACTTCTGGACATTAAATACTTAAGTTATTTGCAAGAGTTAATACATAAGTGTTGAGAATGGAACACACAGCGACAACAAACGTAAAAGACTGAGTTACAGCTGAAAGTTTGGTTCGTTTTGGATTAAAGTGGAAGTGGACAAAGTCTAACCGCTTGTACGGGTATCTGGATTCACGTATGCCTCAGGATGATACATTCGATTTCAATTGCCACTTAAATCCTCTAAAACAATGGTTCTGCGATCCCAGGTTTCCTTGATTACTCCTCATTTTGAATTCTATCTAGTAATTCTTTCACCATGGTACAGTACTTTTACTGAAGTAATTTATGAAACTGAATTGTTTTACCAATTGCTATCAAATGAAAATCTATTAATTATATCAATAGATCATAAAACATCTATTTGATTTAATGCCCAAATGTATTGTTGGGAAGATTTATATAAGAATTTCAAAGAATTTAACATACAATTACCTTGAAAAGCATTCTTCTGTACTTAAAAATCATTTTACCAAAGAAGAGTGCTTACAAAAATTAATATTTAAGGGAATAATACGTAAATAACAGCCATAGTCACTATTTATTGTTCCCGTTCCCCTGGAAGAATTTTCGTCGACTTGTAACAAGCCCAGGGGGGGGGGGGAAGTTGAAGATGAATGATAATGATTTACTTGTATTGCTAGGAGATTTTAACTTTACTGATATAACTTGCATAAATGATAAGAAAACTCCATTCAGCTTTATTCCCGTTTTAGAACGAATATCAACTGTTAGTTTGTGTATCTAATAGACGAAACAAAGTTGAGTCAAATAATCTCACTGCCCACTCATAATGACAGATATCTTTATCTTGTGTTTACTTATGGGAATATTTGTCAAACCCGAGTGATGTATGACGATTCGACTGTTAAGTCCGATCATACTGAACTGCTCTGTAATCTAGACCTACAACAACCAGTGAAAACAGTTCTTCCATCTCCAAGAAAAGTGTTTGCATGGAGAAAGATAAATACACAGTGTATGTCAGAATTTAGAAATATTTTGCATGTAACTCCATGGAATATAATAGAATCCGAGAGCAATGCCAGCGAAATGTGTGAATGTTTTTATAGTCTACTAACTGCCGCAGTTATTGACAATGTTCCGAAATTTAAGAAAGTTGCAAATAAATTTCCAGTATGATATGCACCTAATTAGCGCATTGAAAGCTAAGTTACATGCGCACAGGAAATGGAAAAGTTCTAATATGCAATTAGATTAATTTGAATTTAGTGTAAAAAGGTCTGAATTTAAAAAAAAGTTAAAAAAATCCAGGTATAAGGAATATTTGTTAAACTTGGATAGTGAATTTAGTACGAAACCTCAGAATCTTTGGAAAATCAAGAAAATCTAAACAGAAGAGTGTTCCTGACAAGGGTATACTTGCCAATAATATCCAAGAATATTTGTAAGCTTTATGTCTTTATACTTTTGGCTTTTTACTTTTCATCTTTTTACACTAGTCATACAACCCTTGCATCAAGTGATTGCCATAAGTTAAAGTGTACATACATGGATAAATTGCAAATACCAGAGTCAGATCGTAAATAAATTAAAACATTTAAAACAAAATGTGAGCAGTGAAGTGGGTCCTATATTTTACCGGCACGTGTAGTGATAGAATGTGCAAATCCGGTAGCAAGATAGATGTTTCAAACTATCGTCCTATATCTATCCTTACATTGTTCTCCAAGATCTTTGAGTC
Source organism: Lepisma saccharinum (assembly GCA_022664845.1). NCBI lineage: Eukaryota > Metazoa > Arthropoda > Insecta > Zygentoma > Lepismatidae > Lepisma > Lepisma saccharinum. The sequence goes on from JAGDQP010059861.1 coordinate 11,431, forward strand.
ATTAGTATATGATTATTTGTACCGCAACTGTATTTGAAGATCTCCCCCTACCAACATGGTTTTGTCAAGGAACGATCAATAATAAACAATTTGGCAGCATTCACGGATGTTCTGGCAAATTCTTTTAATAAAAGAGGACAAGTTGATGCCATTTATACTGACCTATCGAAGGCATTCGACACAATACATCACATATTATTGAATAAGTTAAAGAATTATGGAGTTCATGCAATATTGTTTAAATTATTCCTTAGTTATTTGAGAAGTAGAACTCAGTGTGTTGTTTTAAATGGTGTGTTATCGCATACTTATCCAGTTGGATCAGGTGTACCACAAGGCTCTCACTTAGGCCTCTACTTTCCTTGGTATTTAAAAATGATATTCCATCCATATTAAAGCATTCCTTTCCTCTCTTATTTGCTGACGATGTTAAAATTTTATCCGAAATAAAAACAACTTATGATACTCAACTTCTCCAATCGAATCTTAATGCACTTAACAAGTGGTGTGATAATATGTATTTGAAGGTTAATGTCAAAAAGTTCAGAATTGTTAGTTTCATAAATAAGAAAAACATAATAACATTTAATTATAGTATCAATGACCAAAATGTAGAGAGAGTGACTGAAGTTAATTACCTAGCCATAATTTTCTCATCAAATCTGTCATTTAGAAAGCATATTGACTCATTATTAGGAAGAGCTTAAAACAAAAACTAGGTTTCATAAGGCGTAACACTTTGTTTAATTTCTCAGCACAAACTTCACTAAAATTATATTATGCTTTAGTGAGATCTGTTTTAGAATACGGCAGTTTATCTTGTTCCCACATCAAAAGACATACCAAACAGAAATAGAAAATCAATATATATAT
>JAGDQP010059863.1:174-12303 GCA_022664845.1 Lepisma saccharinum
TAGAATATTCCACCCACTACCTCTTACACTACACACGGAGCTGGTGATTTTAATGTAAAAAGTGCATTAGATATGGTGAAAATAAATTATTGTAAAAAAGAGACACAGCTACTATAACAATCCGTACCTGTGTCCTTCCATGAGATACCTGTGCTGAGTCCCAACCTGCAACAACCTATGGGGAATTCCCTGTTCAATTCACAACACAAATAAACTAAATGAAGAAGAAAAGTGTAGCTAAAAACAAAAAACCGTCCGTTTTAAGGGTCAAAACAATGTATTAGAGACCACATAAACCGGAAACTTACAATGATTAACAAACTTGAACAAGGAAACGGAGAAACCGGGAAAGTCCAAATACCAGGGTGGTAGCTCCCTCAAGCTGGAGACCAAACAAACAGCCATGGGCGGATTTATGGGGGGCATTGCCCTCCCAGTCATTTCAAAAACTTTAAACGTTTCATTCAAAACGATAGATTTTCAGGTAATTGCTCCCATAGGGTGTCTCTCGTACCCCCCAGTGTCTCTCTCCTAAATCCGCCCATGCAAACAGGTAAGAGGAAAATAAAAGAGATTTAACCAACAGAATGTACCGCAGGTCAAGCAGGTAAGAGCCCGGTCAGTACATGGCTGGGTGGCCACTGAAATAAATTGTCATTACATAAAGATAGAATACAGAAACTTAGAATACAGAAAAATAGAACAGAAACTTAGAATACTAAAATAATAGGACTGGGTCAATGTTGCCTAAAGGCTTTAAATAAATTCCAAATTCTCACTAAAATAATAACCATAGTCACAATCAGCAAACGGCTTAAACCGTGATCCACACAAACCGGAATACCGGGAATAAAAAATAGTACCTAATGAAAAATTAAAACCTCAGACGCAGATACATTTGGGTTTCTAGCCAAAAACATGAGCACAAATAGCCTCACAAGACAAAATAGGAAAGTTGACCGGGAATACCGATAAACAAGTAGAAAACAAAACCGGAATCACAGAACCCTGGTATACTTGCAGAACTAAAAAAGGAAGAGGGGAAACTCCTTTAATAAATATACAATGAAAAAGAGAATCCAATAGGCTGGTGTGAACAGAATGGACCGGGCTCCGGGTTTCGCATTACAAGGAAACGAACAGAAAAAAATGTCGACATCAACTGTCGTGAAGCGTTATTATTTAATTGAACCCCATTTTCCATATAGATGAGCTCAAGAATTCATAGTGTTTAAGAACTTAAGAAGTATCCAATCGTCTGCCATGAAAACGAAAGTCTCTTTGAGAAGTAAAAATATCCATGTGAGAAAATATTTTTCAAGCTGCATGGCATTTGGTTGGTTTATAAACAAAAAAACAAAATCTAACTCGGTATGTAAATATAGCAGAGTAATGATTCTTACCTTGTTTTACTCACAATGGAATAGGCTATCAGTACATAGCAAAAATATACTGATGCGTCTTCAAATGTAGAAAAAGAGGAAGAAGAAACTGAAAAATCACTTTTGAGAAAAAAAAACTGTGTGTGTGTTCGATATATGTGTGTGTATGGGGTAGGTTATACCTTAAGACTTTATGGATGTTTTCTTCATAGTTGTTCTGTGGGACAAAAGAAAGAAAAATAATTTAAAACTAAACTTTTTAAAGACATAGATAGTTTTCTCTAAAAAGAATCGTACTAGAAGGTAAAAAATAATTTTATTTATGTATGACTGAAAAGAAAACCATGGGGCGCTCTCTCACATACAGTCAGTTTATAAATTCTTCAATTGGCGCGCCCCATACTTTTCTTTTTGGTCATGCATAAACAAAATATTTTTTTTACTTTTTGGTACGAATTGTTTAAGAAAAATGTGTAAAAAGTATTTGTATTTTTTGAGTTATTTCAGTGTTCGGATACTTTTTCTCAAGCTAATGTTTTATGACCCAAATCCTAAAGTGTTCTGCAACCAGTCAACAACAACACCTTGGAGTCTAGTATTTATTTTAGGATAAAGAAGTTTATATTAAAAAAATATTAAAATAATCTTTTAAAATATATAAATATATAGAAATACGTATATGAAAGTAACAATGGAATATTGTATTGTATTGTTACTGTGCTTTCATCATTGTATGACGTCGGAAAATGAGTTAACGTTGCAATATTTTAGGAAACCACGAACCATTGTAAACTAAATAAAAGAACGTAAAAAGGATACAAAATAATGCATCAATAAACTAATTACTTAGGACGCAATAGAATTCAATGAATGCGAAAATGATCCAGAATGTTTTATAGATATGTAAGTGAAAATTTCGCATTTTCTCAAGTCGTTACAATTTGCATACTCTGACAAAAATCTGTTACTTTAATTTGGTTTCTGTAGGTAAATTTTAGCTTTCATCATCATAATAGAAGAGTAAGTACAACGCACAATACGCATAACCCATCTTGCCCCACTTCTTATCCCGTCTATGGGGCAAGAAGGGAAATATGTGTTTTCATTTACAATACAAAAATTGAGAAAATAATTGTAAGTTGTATTTTTTGTTTAGTTACTATGAAATTTAACTTTCTGATGTATTTAATTTGTTTTTTTATTTCCTTACCGGATATCTAAGACCATTTACCAGTGATACTTCCTTAAGTATCTTACGCATACTTCCACGTATATTGTAGAAAAAGCTATCATAATCTCAACTCTGAGGAGTTCCTCAAGGCTCGAACTTAGGTCATTTATTATTCCTCTTCTTTATTAATGACTACCTGATAATGAGAGGCTTCTACTTGTGGGTGACCTCAAGATTTATGCTAAGATCACTTTGATAGCATTAAACGTCAACTGGTGTGATATACGTAATATTGATAACTATTACTAAACCTGTTTAATTTCAATACATTACCATGAGAAATATAACATAACAATTCATCAATCGGACTATGCAATTAATACATTTGAATTAAATAGACTTGATGTATCTAAAGATTTTGGAGTTATATTTGATAGGAAATTAATGTTTAACAACCACAGTACAAATATGACGAACAAGTTTTCTGAATTGTTTCGATTCGTAATTAGTACTGTTTGATAATAATTCAGCAGTGGAGAAAATATTACTGCCCTAATATTTGCTCCAAACTAGTCCTAGCCTCCAAACAAATTCTAGTTTATCCTAGTTGTGACAGCTATAGTACAATTATCAAAAACTATCATGTTTTTAACCTTAGAATCAAGATGAAACATTTATTTCTCAAGAAATTAACTGAAAATCATTAGGACTTCACAAATTTCACATCGGTAAAGTATTTTCATATCTAATTATTATAATCTCGAGTTAGCAATGTTGATCTCTATCAGTTCAGAAAGCTAGAACTAATGTATTGACTTGCATGAGTGAGAATTGATTTCTTATAGTTCGTTGTGGAATTAAATTGATTTTAGATACTTTTAAAAGATACAAGGTCATAATTACTCTTGCTTCCTCAGTAATTAAAATATTTAGTAATTTTTTATGCTAATGTAGATTATTGTAATACGAGACAGTACTACTAAAATTGAGATGTTAAAGTTTGTCGTGTAGTTGTTTTAGCACCTCAATCAATAAATTATTATATATTAATAATAAAAATTATAATGTAATCATTTTGGTTTCGAATTAAAAATAGGAAATTGTTCATTCTTGTATTCTTGGCCAATACAGAATAAATTGCTGTATATATGCTCTGCGTTTAAATTAACCAATAGTAAAGAACATTTTATTAACAATATGCGTAACATTTTAACATTATCTGCTGGGAATCTTTGAATTCTTTGGAATTATATCAAACTCATCATTAGGTGATTACCACTTCTTATCAGTGTTCTTCATTAAGAAATGAAGATATGTAATAATTCATGATGTTTCACTGTTGTTTTCACAATGTTATCTTATTGTATCATTCTTTCAATTTTCAATCAATTTGTTAATTTGTAAATACATTTACGTTGAAAATGTACTTAGGTATGAGTGGAATTCCAATAACAATAACTGACACCTGTTTGTCTGGCTGTATCTTCATTTTTAAAGGATATTATAATTCATTAGTAATCTTATCTCCTCAATTTATCAGTAAAATTTATCAATTTCCCTTTCTATTTGTCGGTTAGATAAAATAATTCTTATTTTTGACCTTGAACTTAAAATTACAATTTATACAACGTTTGAATCTGTAATTAGCTTATTCCGTTACTTAATATATTTTAGTGTATCAGTGTATACAGACAAGTGCAACAGTGGCACGAGTAACAGTTACAATATATGTGATTAGTGTCCCAGTTTGATTTAAATTCTTTTCGTGTCTACTTATGTATATGCTTGATGTTTCTTACGAAGAGACGACCACAGATGTCACATTACGGATTTTGAAAGGTTCTGGTGTCATTTGAATACCTTGCAGCAGCTACAATTAATTCTTAAGAAAGTTATGTTAGTTTCGAAACTACTGCCAGAAGCTGGGGACATACGACCTCAGACGGCGTTGAAAATATCCATATTAACATGAAGTGCTGGAAGGTTTGAGGTTTGCTTATACAAGTTTATTTTACAAATTAAGTTGCTTGGCTGTCAAAAGAATTAATCTTTAAGTTTAGAAGGTGCAGTCTTCACAGTTCCATACGGTTTAGCCTTATGCTCTAAATACAAATTTAATACATAAAAACATGCAGAGATAAGGTAACAAAATGGCATGTACCATTTTGTATTATGTCCTTTGTCTTTACAATGTATGAAATTTTTTAATTTGCAAGGGAATTAATAACTAAGCATTATAAGGGTGGTACCAAGTGACTAACATTTTAAATTCACAATGACCCTGGCCTTAATGTCCTAGGGTAGACATTGGACTTCCAATAGGAAGAGAAGATGTGAGCAGTATAACTGAATAAGTTTCAAAGGATCATTGTACCATGTCACATTGCACCAGTACTGAAGTTTCAAGAGATGCGGACAGTGGAGCTCTTGGAAATACGCACGTTTCGTCTCTAATACACTATATGTTTTCTTGAATTTACTCACCTCACCTGTACCTCATTCAGAAATAGTAACTGATCATGACAGTCAACAGTAAAGTGACAGTTTAATCAGGAGTTGAATTTGAGTCACAAATTTTGTTTCCTAGCCAAAACGTAGGGCTGGTGGAACGCGACACGGCACAATGATTCATTTATAACTCAGATTCGGTAAAAATTGTGTCCTCTTCTCTCTCTATCGTAACATAGATGACTATGTCAGCAGCGATTGTGCCAATTTCAATTAAAAATATGTTAGTCGGTTCGTTACCACTCTTTTATTTGAATTGTTTATTTTTACCTTCATCCATACGTGTTATCCACTTCTAAGAGCGTTTTTTGTGTTAAATAGTATGACACATACATAGCTTGTGCTACCTACTGAGAAGCAAGCAGAAGGAGAGGGGAATAAGTACATAAACGTAAGTTGTAAATAATTGCATGATAATAGCAAAAATCGAGGAAATGAATATTCAATATTTTGTAGAACATGAACAAATAAAAGGAGAGTTGGAAGTCATTTCGCCCTATGTTCATCAATGCGAACTGTTTAGGATTACTTGCTGAATGAAACATCTTTTGTTTAAGAACTATGCACTGCAAAACTAGTTTCAGCAGTGAAACAAACCTAATCATTGCATTACGTAAACAACATCAATGTAATGGAGAAATTATGGAAAAGTGTTTGCACAGGACTATGAAAACATTTAACATCCCAAAACATACACACTTTCTTCTAACGAACTAGTAAACTTTCTGATTATGAAATATTCTTAATCACCAGTAGAGGAACGAGCTGCATGTTAAATTGTCTGCAATTGTAATAAATTGTATATTGCAAAGACAATAAGGGACATAAATATACGGTTGAAAGAACACTTGAGGGTAATAAAATAAGTGGTTTCGAAATTAATATTGGATTTAACCAAGCACCTAACAGAAACATACCATAGCATCAAGGATATGGAAACAAGACATAAATTTAAATATGAAATATCGGTAACAGTAGATGAAATTAACGCGATTTATCATATAGTAAAAACAGACCGGTATTGAAATCAGGATACACTGCAAAAACAATAGCTGTGTTAATTCAACACAATGCGGTGTCCCAGAGTGACTACCACTTTTTGTGTGTTAAATCAACACAACACACGATGTTGATTTCGATACTGGGAGAAAAAATAGTTACGGCTGCAGCGAGATTTGAACATGGGTTACTCAGTCGGAAATCGAGCGTCGTACAGACTTGGCTAAATTGTCAGATAGAAAGAGCAATAGATGCAAACGATATTTATTGAACAACACTTGAATTAAAAGACTACACTATAGATTCAAACAGTGTAGGGGATCAAATATATGTTGCTGAACCCCCAAAACAAACTTAGTTATTTGCACGACTTATCCCATGGTTTAATCACTTTCTATTTGTCAATTGGGAACCAGACTTCCCATTCATTGAGAATGTTCATTTCTATGAAAGTAAGCAAGATGGCGACAGCCAAACACTTCACCAGCATTACGGGTGTCTTATTGTAACAACATGCCTAATACTGCGCTTGCTTTCATAGAAATGGAACATATTCTCAATGAATGGAATTCTGATCCCTAATTGACAAATGGAAAAGTGATTAAATCATTGGATAAGTCATGAGAGTAACTTTATTTGTGTTTGGGGTTCAGCAACATTTGTTTCTCCTCTATACTGTTCGAATCTAGTGTGTGTGATTTTTTTTTTTTTGTCTGGCGATTAAGCCCAGGCGGTAAGATACTGGACTTCTAACTCAACAACCCATGTTAAAATCTTTCTGCAGCTGTACCTTTCTTTTCCAGTACCGAAATCAACACCGTGTGTTGTATTGATTTCATACAAAAAGTGATAGTCACACTGGGATACCGCATTGTGCTGAATTAACACAGCTATTTTTTACAGTGTATTGGCAATGCTTCTAAAGATTTAATACCAGTGATAAACCTATGTAGCACTATAGAATAAGAAGAGGAGAAAAAGTTTTAACGACTAACCATAGTCATAAGAAAAATGAATAAAAGTAATACATGTAAATCTGAGGATGGGAACTTAGAAATTAAAATAAAACCATTGATCTATAGATAACGATACTAGAGGGCTGGATAAGTATATAAAACTAGACGCCAGAGAAAATATTTCACCTCATTTGTCCACTTTTGATTTAATCCAAAATGGGTTAAACTTTCAGTTCTCAGTTTTAAAGCTTGTTGAAGCAATGTGGCCCCTTTATTATTTATTAGTGTCTAAAGTTTTGAGTTATGCAAAAACTGGACTGCGCATATAATATCACACCCATAAATAATATTCATGTTATTTGTAAAAATTGAGAAAGTAATCAAACACAGTCTACATAGCAATAACAAGTGTAAAAAGCTAAGGAAAAACTGAAAGTTTGCTTCATTTTGGATTAAACTGGAAGTGGACAAATTAGGTTTTGTCCCAACTTTGACAAACCTTGTAAAATGTTCCTTCTAGCGATTGAAGGTGAAAATATTTCCATTTCCAAAGTTTATACGGTGCACTAGAGCTAATCTTGCTGTTCATTTCAAGTCCATAACCACTACTTCCACATGCAAAATATATAGTTTGATGGTTAATATAATTACCTACCAAAGAAGAAAAAAATTGATTTGACAGTATAAGGCAAAACGGAGTTAACTGTCTCGCCTTAAGGAAGACATACAAAACCTTCGTACCTTATAAGTACTGTATGTAGGAGATTAGAACTTGTATAAGTCGAAACCGTTTAACACCTCAACTGCCTTGGGGGAAATAGAATGCGACAAGAGCTCGTCAATACAGAATCAGGTGATGCGATTTCATTCTTCTGCCTCCAAACTAATTATCATAATATACCCCCGATTTTGAATCCGCTTTCACAGGGGGTTTGATGAGCATCCTGTTCATCCTAAAGAAGATAACTGGTTAAGTGGTCCTCAAGGATTGAGCTCGTACTTTGACAGTCGGCATGGTAGCTCGTAAGGAAATCAGTGAAGCAAATATTGAGAGTAGGTACAGGAGCTTAACCCAAAAAAGCCAACTGTTGCATTGTATTACTCTTACGTAATAGTGAAAATCTGATGGCAAAGTGAAAGAATTATAATGACACATATGGAAAAATGTATTGTCAATCACGCTTAGTAATTTCGAAATTAAGCTGTTTCTAAGCTCACAAGCCTGAGGAATACGAAATACTAGATTTCCTCTCATTGATGGCTTCGATGTACTCACTACTTAAATTTTACGGAAGGGCGACACGTTCTCAAAAAAATGCCAAGCGTTAAAGTGAGGAGAGAGCGAGCCTCGTATTCCATTGCCTAAAAATCGCCAATTAAGAAGAATTATAAACGCTCTCCGCGAAATAATGCAATAAACTTCGGGACGTGATTATTCACATTTAAACAAGGAAAAGGTTTATTTTTTAAAAAAATCGAAATCTGTAGTTTCGGAGTTACAGGCGCTCAAAGTTACAAAACTCACAAAAGACGTCATCTTGACAAATAATGACGAATACGGTATTAACGTAGCACATCACAATCCAAGTTCTAATCAATATATTCATTTCATCAGTGTCTGTAATTGAGGAGCACCGCATAGGTAGGTTTCACAATGTACGAATTTTATTGTCAAGGAATTATGTGGTCAAGTAATAATAGGACAACCATAGGAAAACCCTCTAAGCTACATTCGTCAATAATAAACGTTGCTTAAAAGTGTACTACTTCGATTGTGGTTTGTTAAGCCGACAGAGCTTGCGCCATTTTTCGAGAGATGACGTCATTTGTGACGATATCCCGTTAACTTTGAACGCCTGTACTCCCAAACTACTCATGTTCCAAAATTTGTTCAAAGAAACTATTTTCTTATTTTGATGTGACGTGAGTTTGTGGCATTAATTCAGGGATATTGGATCAATTATAATATTATTCGCGAAGTAACCTATACCAGACACTTTTATGAAATAACGGAACATTTGCACATATTTTTCTAAGTTTTCAACAACTTTCTTTTAGCATAGCCTTTATAAATTAAGACCACTATACTCACATGTATATTGGTGATAACAGTAACTTGATGTGTGTATTAAAGTTGAGCCACTCTTCCAACTAGTATATGTGACCCCTCAATTGAGGGACTCAGAAGTAAAGTGATGAAAAATTTCGAAAAAGAGTTCTAGTTCATCTTTCATATGTACAGTGACGCTATTTTCTCAGTCAAAATTCGACACAGGACATATCATGATCAAATAGAATCATCCTTCTGATTTTTGGGTGGTTTCAAAATCTACCACTCCTTCTAAAATTTTCGTTCAGGTCGTTTAGCACGGGCCGCGGTGGTTCAATTGGTAGAATGCTCACCTCTCGTGCTAGGGTTCGTAGGATCGATCCCTGCTCATGCCATGTGGGTTTTGTGGTGGACAAATGCCATTTTCGTGAGTTTTCTCGTAGCTGTCCCGTTTCCTCCCACTTTCTTTATTCCACCAATTCATCTCATCATCATCCATCCGGCTTGAGCCAAGGTTGCCTAAAGGCCTTGAAACTTAATTCAATTCAAGGTCGTTTAGTACAAGTTTAAAAGTTGCGTTTTATTAAAAACTACCTCGACTTCAAAAATAATAATAAAAAATTGTAGAAACATTAGAACTTGGAGATTAGTTGAAACCTGATCACTGAAAAATAAAGCAACAATATCTAATAAGTTTTGCAAGACAAGTTCAATGCCTACATAATTGCCATGTGCATATCAACACTATTTTTATTTATTTTTCCAAAAATATCTAAATTGACTATAAATAAACCGTAACCCACTCATTTTTGTTAAAAATCAAAACAATTTGATACCTCTATACCTCAAATGTCTATATCAAATAAAACTATGTAGCCATCTTTGAAGAAATTCGGAACTTTCATATGTCTTTCGGGACATGACCCTAAAATTCGGGTCTGTCCCGAAAAATTCGGGACTTATGGTCACGAAATATCATATATGTAACACAAAATAAAACTTCTCTAAGCGTTTCAGTGTCACTTATACACTTTTACTTCTCAGCCCCTTTATTGATTGATGTTAAATATTTATTATCATATAAAAATTAATATGACCTTCGTATGAAACGGTTTTTATGTACTGTATATTGCTATAAATATTAGAAATATTTTTAAAATTGTATAAAGACATATATCTTGTTTCTCCTGAATTAAAATAGACCTACATTTTTCTTTATTTCAGGTACAATCATATCTGCATCTTTATAAATTCTCGAAGCCATACATATCATAAACTGAAGGACGAATGAAGCAACAAGAACGGACAGGAGAAAGATTACTTCTTAACAACGTTATCTTCAGTGTGTAGTGGCATATCTAAGACCGTTGCAAAATTAACTGAAGTGTCTGAAGTTATTTGAAGTGTCTTTCAAGTTTATTGTGTGAAATAAGCAGTTTAGTAGCAATAAATATTTCAGTTAATTTAAAACTTTTAACAGATTCACAATTTCGCGTTTTATATCATTATCGTGAACTTCAAAGTGTTTCACAATGGCATCTGACCAAGAATCTGTTCCTAGTTTTGTGGACATTGAGTTGTCCGAGATAAGCGAGCAATTCAATAACAATATTATACTAAATAATTGTTGCAATCTTAAGAATAACAATACAAGTTATTTACCGTTACACGAGGCTGCTAAGCAGGGAAGTAAAGAAATTCTCGCGCTTTTGATAACAGCCGGTGCTGATCCGAATTTACCAGATAGTTCACGACGTTCAGTGCTGCATTGTGCAGTTTCAAGTTCAGACTGTATTCAGCTTCTCTTGGATTCTGGTTCTAACGTCAATGCTAAAGACTTTCAGCACCGGACACCGTTACATTACGCTTGTGACGTAGATATTGATAATTGTGCTTCAATTTTGCTCTTAATTGAGGCCGGTGCGGACGTGAATTCCGTTGATGCAAACAACCAAACTCCAATCTTCTATGCCATTAAAAACAGAAACCTATTAAGTGTTAACCTTCTTCTCCAACATGGCGCAAAAACTGATATACACGACAAAGCTGGCCGTTTTCCTATTCATTGTGCAGCGAAATCTGGATGTGTTGGAATATTATTCGAACTTCTTCAAGCTGGTGCTTCAGTAGATGTTACAGACAACGACAGAAGATCGCCCTTGCACTACTCTGTTGTGCCGGGAAGCTGTAGTATTCTTGATATGTTGATAGCCTTTGGGGCTAAAGTGAATGTGGCAGATTTAAACGGTAAAATTCCGTTGCACGGAGCAGCTTCAAATTGTGAAACATGTGTCGATAGGTTACTACAAGAAGACAAAATAGAAGTCAATTGTAGAGACTATGAAGGCAGAACACCATTATTTTATGCCGTCAGAAGTAACCACTTAAATGCAATGAAAAGTTTAATTAAAGCCGGAGGAAATTTTCGTTATCATGATTGCCAAGGACGGGAATCGCTTCATCACGCAGCCATTTGTGGAAGTTACGAAACTGCTAAAGAATTGCTTCAGAGGAATGCTTTCGGAAAATGGTTTGACAACTACGGTAGGACACCACTCCATTACGCTGCCGAAGAAGGACATGCTACATGTCTAGCGGCAATGCTCAAGAAAGACTGTTCAGTAGTCGATAATAAAGACAATGATGGTAATACAGCTTTGCATTTTGCGTCAAGAAATGGAAATAAAGATTGTATCGATGTTCTTGTTAAATGTGGTGCAGATGTGACGTTAATGAATAAACATGGTGTAATGGCTTTGAATTACGGACAAGGTACAAGTGATACCATCGACTCTTCAGTTGTAAACTCTTTAGTCATTGGCAGTTGCAAAGTTCGAAGCTCAAGTATTGTGTCGGTTGAATCTGTTCAGTTCCGAACAAGTGTTAAAGCACTTCTTTGATGTCCTTCTATTAATGTTTTTTTGCAAACATAGAATATTTGCACTATTTTAAATGTATTTATACTTCTTTTTGAATGTATACGTAAAATATTTTTGAGAGTTACATAAAATGTTAAGGATAATTAATATGGTATTATGGATTTCAATATTTACTCCTATATAA
>JAGDQP010059864.1:0-12302 GCA_022664845.1 Lepisma saccharinum
ATAAACTGCACTATTCATTGTTGATTCAAAGAACACTTAACCCACTACACGTGTCAATGAAACTGCACAACAAACACCAATTTGTTGGTCATGGAGGGATGTTTCGTGCAGCATATGTGGATTCTCAGCAGACCAGTACCGAGTAGTCTGCGCATTTACGTAACTCGATAAACGAAACCATGCTTCGTCGGACATAAAGTACAGCATAGAGCCCAAACGTCCGTTCCCAACCATTGTCAGTAACCAATTACAGTACGCAACTCGTTTACCTGTGTCTGACTCCTTCTGTTCCTGGACACATATTTCGCGGTATGGTTTGAGTTTCAAAGACTTCAGCACACGCTGACACGTTCTTCGGTTCATACCCACCTGTTGGCATAGTTTCCTGGTATACTTTAACGGGACTATAACATTCTAATAAAGTAGTAGTAGTAGTGATAATAATAATACATTAATTACCACACGCGAGCTACTTTTATGTGGAGCACCCTGTATAAGTGCAATTAATATTTACTAGTTTATTTACGCATTTATCTGCATATTTATATTAGCACGAATTAGGAGAACACTATCGCAGAGTTAGGTATTCTGTCATTTATTAAGAAACCACTGCATAAAAACGAAACATTACGTTTCACGAGAACTGCGCGATTCATATTAAATTAAACATCAATGTTCAGAAGTTTTTAAACTTTTTGTTTGAGGTGTTACTTGAATATCATTTTTTCAGTTACAATAATTATGCAGAATTTGGTATGGAATGACACAACTTACCCATAGAAAGAAATACTGCCGCACTGAGAATGAACAACGAGCAGGTCAAGGTATGCTCTGGGCCATTATCCTGTTGAAAGTAAACATAGAAAGGTTCATTGATATCTATGATGACATAAGCAGGTAAATCATGAGAATGATATTTTCCTTTATAAATTATTTATTATACCATCCATAAATATTATCATTTCAAAACCGGAATGGAACATACATTCCCATAGGGTGGTATTGCCCTGAACATGTATTATACCTGTTGTTGAGATTCAATGGGACTTTCATCACGGGGTTCAAACAATATTACTTCGAATTAACCAGATAATTACATATAGAAATCAGTACAGTACACAAATTCGCTGGGCAACTTCTGTACAAATTTTACTTAATGTTACAATCGTCATTGTTGAGTTTACTTTCATGCCGTGTATGGTCAGGTGTCTTTCTGGCAATATCATTTTAGAGAGAGGTTTTTGCTTTGTTCTTTAAATTTCACAGCTTGTGGTTTGATGATTTGCTATTTCTACCAGTGTTATTGTGTAAGATTAGGACTTTCATCTTTCAGTTCGCCATTTTCATCTCTTTTGTTATCCAGGGTTTCCTTCTCTTCGGAAGACTTCCACAGAACCCATCGTCTTGCTTACTGCTGGAAGCCTCGGGAAAAACCAAAAGATCTTCGGTGGCAGGTCAGGGAACTCGGACATTTAAGGTACTGTTGTTGAAACTCAGCATGGAGAATGTGATCAAGAGTTATCATCCTTTGATACCTTTTTTGGCTAATGGAGGCTGCTGGTTGATATCTTAGTATAAAGGAACTAACTACCATATAAAATAAATAAATCTTGCCATAGAAAAGCAGTTTACTGTTGTTTCTCTTTGTTTATTTCATGGAAATGTATAGGTTACCCCTGGAATGTATTGTATTTCCTTGTATCTATATTCAATAGAATACACGAATGTGTCTTACCTTGTATGCTTCCAGAAATGTATAGAAATGGGATAAGAAGTTGTACGTTTAGGAGAAATGGAGCGTACATTAATAAAGTTAAACTTAGGAACTGCATAGCTATAATTATGTGTATGCTTACATCTAAAACTTGAATACTTGGACGTTTCTTGGCTGTAAACAACACGGTTATTAGAGGGTAAGTCTAGCTGAGCGTAGTGTAGTACATTATGAATAAAGTAACGACTGTGTTTATGCATTTACCTTATTTCTTGTACTTCACTTCTTAATTTCTATTGACAGATATATTAAATATATGACAAAATCAGTTCCGAATTAAACAGTGAACTTTTTTTTCTAAATACAGACTAATATCAGAACGAAAACGTCAAGTGTAAAATTAATGTGCTTTCTTTTTATTTCTTCGAAATGTCATTAACATTGCGCACTGGCATAACATATTAAATATTCTAGTCGACAAATGAAACGAGATAGTAGATTCTTCTCTAAAGGGTTAGCGATAATAGATGTTCAATTGAGTTATCTCCTGCTTTGTTTAGTATTCATATTTTCTGTTCTCTATAAGGGAAATTCATACTCGTTTTAATTCAAAATTGGAATAGTCTGCAAAAATTAGAGTGAGGACCACAATGAGTTTTCTTTCTTTTTTCGTAGAAAAATTAATGAATGCGTTGGTTTATGTCATTTCTTCCTCCAGCGCCTACAACAATGGCGCCAAATTGTGGAGCACAGGACACTCCAGATTTTGAGACCAAAACTCCCCCCAATCGATAGTTTGCTCGGGGTGGATATTGTATTGGTTGTGCACATTTTCTTAATTTAGCCATGCTGTTTGCATGCGAAATTTAAATTCATATATTTTACTTAATAGGCATACTGAATCGACATGTTCTTCACATTCCATTCCGTATTAACTTCCCTATCTTCACTCATGAGTTATATGGGCATGTAACCTTCACATATTTCAAAAGTTGTTGTATTAGAAATTTTCTTATATCCTAGCTAAATAGACCCAAAACGTACGAACACATGTGTAACTTACAAGAAAAGTCCAAAGTGGTGAGGGTTAGATTTTTTTGAAAAATTACTAATTTCAGGACGCTATTTAGCGTGGTGATAGTATTGTGTTTTTTAACTGCTTTGTCCTGGGAACACTCATGCCGAACCTGAAGTAGAATAAATATGTACACTTTTTGGTACGTTGCTATGCACTCCCCCAATTGTCGTACCGCTTTGATATATATCACATTTGAAAGGTAATAGAACGTGCATGTTGCGTATATAACGCTTTGTCTCCTAGCTATCAGTTTTGTGGAAACAATTTAGGGAAGAAACACGAAATTTTTAAGTACTATACATTGATGTGCACATTTTCGTGACAGCTAGCAATACTGTTTGTTGGTAAGATCACTTTGATTGTCTACTTCAATGTTGATAACAGCTATAAAATTGTACCCAAACAATGATTACAAGAAGAACAAAAAATCAATTGAACTTGATATACACAAAATTACACAATGAATAAACAACACAAAAAAGAATTAAAGACCACCCTCCAAATCCACCCATGCTGCAGGCCACCTTTGCAGTGATACACGAGAATAATAATATGAATGACTACCTAAAAATGCGAACAACTATTGTAAACGGTTAAGTTTTACTTTATCTACACCAAAGGACACCACCCTATTGACCAATAGTATACGGTCAACACCAGTCGCTCTTAAAAATCAGTTGCCACTGTTACTTCCATACGCACAAACCGACATGTAACTATCCAGAAAATAGTATTATAACCCCACGAAAATAATTAATTCGGAAAATACGCACTCCAGTCCATTCGAATATGGTGACGCGCGGAGGAATACTAATGGCATAGCGAACATTCCTCATATCCTATTGTAATTTCATTTGCTGAATTTCGTCTTAAATTAGTGTCCATTGGAACATGGAGGTTAGGTAAGGTTAGGTGCGGTCAAGTATATTTACATTTGTACTCTCGGAGCCGGTCAATTAGCGCGTGAAAGAAAATTGCACACATCCCCACTTATGGCCGATGCATATATAGTCCCACGTATATCTACGTATTTCACCCTAATAACACTGGATCATGACTCTAAAAGTTACTTTAAATTGCGTTTCAATACTCCTTCACACTTCGGTAACATAACCTTTCTCCTGTAAATTTTACTTCCTTTGGTGTAGATAAAGTAAAACGAACCCTTATAAACATCTGAATAGAGTGAAAGGGTAAAAACATTGTGACAAGACTGTAGTACTTGCTAGGTGAAAAACTTCTGTAATATGTGTTAGTCTTGTACGAAAGAAGAATGAGAATGCTGCTTGTCAGACAAATGATAATCTGACATACCATCACACAATCGTCTATTCAACTATTTTTCTTCCTGCCCGTGTTGATCACCTTAGGACATCCTAAATATTTGTACTGTATGTAGCAAGATCTTACGTGTTTACATAAGAATCTACTAAATAAATCATAGAAACGGCGGTTACTGCTTGTGAGGATCGACGTTAGGAAGTGGAACTAGTTTTATTATAAAGAGAGAACTTTAGTGAGAGTAAACGTCCTACTTCTACAGGAATATGAAAAACATTTGGTTGTGTAAATATCAAGATAGTTAGTATTAGTGAACTTTCAAATAAATTCGTAACAACCTTCTGTTCACTTCCATATTCACATTTGACTGACGTATCACTTCCATATTCACATTTCACCGTTTCAAGCCGAATATGGTAAGTACGTTCTTGTCACAGATTTTTCACCTACTGACTTTATCAAACTGTTAATAATGTTGGTGTAGTAACATTGGAATCTTATCTAGGATCCAAATGAGTGATTAGCAATGATCCAAAAGACGTAAGAAGTAATATATTATTACATACATCACATAAGCATTGAATACTAGATAGTTCTCGAGTATAATAGAAACTTTATTACAATTAGATCTTAGCCAGATCTCATCTTTTATTGGATAAGAATGTATCTATTAAACTGTAGAATACCCAGAAGTTAGCATTCCCATTCATTATTGCTTAGTACCAAAACCATTTTCTTATCCAAAACACGAAATAATCTGAATATTGAAAGAGTAGCTCCTTCCAACTTTAATAACTATTTACTTTGAAAACAACAACAATTATCTGAGATCGCAACTAAGCAAACCAACAAATATATGAAACATACTCATGTGTTACGATTTCCTGAAGGTACGTATATGCTGAGTTCCCTCTTGTAATTGCTTTTCATTCCTGATATGACTTGAGCATCTTCGGGAAAATCCTCTACAATCGAAAATACGACACGACAACGTCAACTTTGGAAATCGCGCTGTGAAACAAAACAATAACGTTAATGATATGAAAATTATTATTTTCATAGTTGCGAAGTCCAGAAACATTAGTAAAACCATTTTCACACGGAACCACTATATATCAGTTAGGTTTTCTATATTATTTCAAGAACGATATTTATACCATCATTATCATGTTTCATTATGGCGTTGTCGTGAAACAGACTTTAGCTTTCTTGTAACCTACTAGCACTAGACCTCAGTTTATTTAAATGTTACCAATATTGAAGTCGGCACTTGGAGCCCCCTTGTACATAGTGTAAATAGTTGTACATAGTGGGTAAAAGCACATTGAAGTTGGCACCATATACAGGAAAGTTGATCACTTCCTGACACAAATTGGTGTAGCCAGCTGTCGCGGACGTTCGTTCATCAAAAACTTTTCTAATGTTAATATTTCGTCCTGGATTTCTTCACAAAAATTGGTTGCGAGAGGACAAACATTTATATATTATAATAATACACAGCCATATTCAATCCACTAGTGGATGAGGCATCTCCCGGAGGGAGGAGGTGATCTACTGCTCCCACGCTGACCAGACGTGTTGGGAGAGGAGAGCCAAAGCGCTCAACTGTGAATCGCTACCTCTTTATTCAGGTAGCTTCCCAATTGACCTCACGACGCTGGGTGGACGCCGCACAGGCAACACCATCTGAAGTACTGCAACGGTCACCCGTCCAAGCACTGACCAGACCCAGAGTTGCTTGACTTCGGTGGTCTTACGGGACCCGGTAGACCAGCACTGACTGCCTATATATATATATATATTTTCTGAATGTATGTTCTCTTACCTTTCAAATGAGCTATATATCAAAGCGATACGACAATCGTGAGGGGTTCACAGTAACATGCTGAATAACACTACATATTTCTTCTACTTCAGGTTCGTCGTGCAAGGTTACCAGAGCGTAGCGGACAAACAACTTATATCCGAAAGGAGTGACTATCGCCACGCTATTTAGAGATCTGAAATTAGTTAGAAATCCCATTTTCACAATAATCTAATTCTCACAACTTAAGAACTTCCCTTGTTAGTAGGATTACAAGATTCCACGCATTTATTCTACCAGTTGAAATATCTTAATTATACATCAAAATTGTTCTAAAGAAAATAAATTTTATTTATATATACAGGGTTATTCACGAAATTGGTAACTCAGCTCCCAGTTCACAGAAATCTTTGAAACAATAAAATGTTAATACCAAAGTGCATGTGCCGAATCACGTGGTAATGCTTCTGAAATCAGGAGCGTCTCGGGAATACCTCTACGGGGGAGGCAACTTTAAAATTTTAAATGGCAACAGGGGTTGATTTTGCCCCTGTTGAAACAAGAGCTAAATTTTGAACAACTTTTAGAGGAAACATAGTTCGATAGCTCATACCCTTTGTCAGCTGGAAAAACTAATTAGTGGTCGAAATTAACATGGTGTAAAGTTTTTTCGGGGATTTTGGATGCTGTAACTCAAAAAGAAAAGCAAATAAAGGTTCCAAACTAAATTGAATAATAAATGGGATATGGGAAATAAAACGGTTAAAATTTCAAAAACAGGGGCGTCCTGGGAATGCTGTTACGGTAGGGGGGGGGGCAACTTCAAAATTTTAAATAGAAACAATGGTTGATTTTGCTTATTTTGAAATATCACGGAACATTTTACCAAAAACTGTTGATCCCGTCCTTTAAAGCTCACCGATTTCTTTAGGACGTTAATAATAGTTGAAAAACCATTAGTAGTGCACGGTAAATAAATAATAGTATTAAAATTAATATTGTTTACTTTCCAATCATTGGTATTTCTTTTCAATCATATATTGCTACATATTCTACGTAGACCAGCTGCCAGTAAGTACTTCTCATTACAAGTACTTTCCTTACATATAATTAAATTTGTTTAGTATCTGTTCAATTCATTTCATATTTTGAATTCAGTCAAACATTCCATAACCTATTTTGCAAAAAAATAAAAAACCAATAACAATTTCATCGTTACGGAACTTAATTTAAGTTATACTAATTTCTCAAAAACGTTTTGATAACCTATGATTCTCGTTGTCAGCTCACTCTTCCTTATCTTCATAATAATACAAGGTAACCACAAACATTCTAGTGAGAAACACAAAAGAATACAGAAAATGTCACTTACCGTTAGTCATCAAAGTAATCCCCATCGGCATTCAACAACTTTTGTCAACGTTCTTACAGCCACGCAATGCCCTGTCGGTAAAACTGGAGGTCCTTGGACGCAAACATGGCTGTGAGTGCCTGCCAAGGGTCTGCTTAATTGGCGAAGCATTTCCGACGAACGTGGTTGTCCAGGAAATGGAAGACGTGACAAGCGTACTCCTCTGTTGTCGCAAGGTCCGAGAAGTACGATGGGTAGCACAGTGTCTCCCAGCCAAGTCGCTGTATGGTATTCCTGGACATCTGCACCACATGCGGTCTGGTATTGTAGGCAAGGAGAAGTAAACCTTTGCGATTCACCAATGCTGACTCCTGCTGCAGTGCCTGCTACACACGTTCCAACTGCTGCGAGTACAGATCCAAAGTAATGGTTCATACCGGCATTAGTAGCTTGCAGTGTTCCACTTGTTGTCTAGTTCACCAGAGATGACATTATCTTGTGTGGGTGTATAGGTGGTCTTGTGATGTGAGGCACAGCGTCCCGAGGTGACAACGAATGTCAGGCACTCTTGGGAGTCTCATACAGGATTCACTTTTCATCACTGATAAGCACTTGATCGAATATGGTGGTGTTGCGGTACCCAGGGAACAACGACAATCAAGCAGTCACTCGTTAGGCCTTGTTGGTTTCCGACAGTGTGTGTGTGTGGGGGGGGGTTCCCCCCCCCTCTTGCTCAACTTGTTTGCCATGCGATGGCGGTGCATCGGCAGGTTGACTGTTTCATCAGAAATCTGAAAGCATTAAGCAAGCTCATCACACGTGCTGGTGTTCTGCTCTATGCCTGAGTTTAGGGCCTCGTCATCCATGGCCTTTGGGCGCCCATTGCAGATTTCATTACAGAGGGACAAACCTCCCGATCTGAATTCCTGGAACCAATGTTTTGCGGTACGTTCATTCACAACATTATCCCCGAAAGTTTGATGTATTCTGCTACTTATCTCAGCTGCTCAGAATCCTACCTTAAAGTATAAATAGGCAATCCGAAGAAGCTACTCCGATAGCTCCATTTGTCTTTGCCACTACTCAAGCTATGACTGCTGTGAGTGCCCAAAGCGCCTGTCTTGATCATGACCAATGTTTCCACTCCCGCCCCAATTGCTTTTTCAGCGCCTGAGGCACTTATTTCCGTGTCAGTGGTCATGTCTTCCCATGCAACGTCTAAAATAGCAAGCACTTTTATGGTTTACTTGTAACAATACAAAAACTGGCAATGAATGTATGGTTATATATCCATGTTCAAATGATATTTACGAATACGATCGTATTTTTTTTTTTTTTAGGTTTTCTGTTCATCTCAGTATATTCCTATATAACAAATAGCACCCATCCTATTCAGATAGTTATCACATATCCAAGCATCATCTTGTTGCTCTAGTATAAATAATATGCTCGTTGTTCTCTCTTTATTCACATTGTTGTTTGCTATTTATATGTGCAATTGTCTATTTCGATATCACTATGAGTGATATCGAAACTCTGTATAGTTCGTATTAGTACTCTGTATAGCTCGTCACTAATCCGACCCATCTCTGTATTTATATCTTCTCTCTCACCTTTATGATTTAATACCAACATCATATTCGTTTTTTTTTTCTTCTGTTCAGCTAAATGGTCCGCTAAACCTTTCTTTCTTCGGTGTTATAGCTACTGATTATTTTTAGTATGATGAAAGCGATTATGTTTTCATATCTTTGGTTTATGGTCATAAATAAATGAACGCATATTTTTCATATTTATTTAAACAGTTCACGTTAAAATGTTTAAGGACAATAATAATCTCATTTTAATATGCTTGATTGTTGTGTAATAATTTGATATAAACAAATGTGATTTAAGGCTAAATCCAAGTAGATTTTCCCGCCTTTTTTGTTTTACGTCAATTATTCAAATTTCAATAGAGGAAAACAGAAATTGACTTTCAAAGACCAATGTTCGTTTCGTTCTTTAATAATGACTACAATCACTTTTAATTAAATGCTAGTAGCAACTGCAGGATTGTGTGCAGACAATATTGGGACATTATTCTATCCTAAAAGTGTCTGCACACAATTCTGAATTTATAATTAATATTTTGTTCAATCTAATTATACTCATTATTGAAGGACGAAATGAACTTTAGTCTGTAAAAGTTAATTTCTGTTTTCCTCAACTGAAATTTGAACAATTGACGTAAAATGAAAAAGGCGGGAAAACCTACTTGGATTGAGCCTTAACAGCTTCACATGCTACGGAATTGGATTGATTTCCAGGAATTAATGATTCTGTAATGATTGATATCTCATCAGAAGGATCTACAATTATTATTAATCACATGGAATATTAACTATACAAGTAAAATGTGGTATTTAGTTATACTTGGTGATCTGACGAATATGTGCTCATCCCTGCATACTTGAATGTGGAATATCAATCTAACGATGAAATCCTATTTGCATGAGCATGAAGCTAATTCTATTTATAAATTCTGATCGATTGTAATACTGCATGAACAGCTAGTGGTAACCTAATATGGTAAAATATATAAGCAAACAGCATAAATGTTGTACTATTGGAAACATGGTATTTTAGGGTTAATGAAACTTGTTAATATTCATTATAAAGCAATCTAACTGTACTGAAGCTAAAGCAATCTAACCTAATTGCATGTCTTATGTATTTGTTGGTAGATTTGGATACATTAATCTAACCTAACGTAATGGCACATAATAAAATACAGAGTTTGTTTTTGTTGACTATCTTTTCATGATATTTAGAAATGTACTAATGTTATGGCTACCTTCGTTAGAGACTCACGATTTGGTTATTTGTAAGAGCACATATTTTTCTAGTAAAAATACAGAACTAACAATTATCTGTATCACAAAGCATCTCGTCGAAAGTTCCCATTGTGTATCTGAATTCATCTCAGTTGCATCTCTTTGATTTACTCAATCTTAATATACTACTTATAGTTTTGTTATTCGGTTATTACTCATAAACTGAGTTTCGTGCTGGGCATCCAAGACCTTGAGGTCTCGTTATTCTTGGAGCTTTCTTGTTAAAATGACCTCACACAAAAGAACCACTGTCTGTTGTAAGATTACTGCTGTGGCTCAGGATATAAAGTGGTGCATTGTCTTTTTTTTATTTTCGTTTTCTGTGTTTATTTTATTTTCACCCGGCACATCAAAATTAGGAACTCTTGAATATATGACCCAATGTTAACTCTTTTATAAATGTAAGTTTCTGCAATACTAGCTATTTCTGACATTAACATTTTATTATTAGAATCTGCTATTTGAAGTTGCAAATGTTTTTTTCAGTCGGGACAATAGATGAGATTGAGATTCGCAACCTCTTTTCATTTCACGGTCTCTGTTAGTGAACACAATACTACTATAATATTTATTTATAAACAATCTTATTAATATTCTCATGTACAAATGGTATTAAGATTTCCCTCCGATTAGACTAGAAGCTGTCCAGTTCAGTATTCCCATAACAATTCCATTTGCTAAATTACCCGTGGCATAGTACTGCTGATTATACGTGCTATGTGTAGCCCTAGTACGTAAGCATGCCGAACTCAATATTTGCATAGGTAAACTTATTTTTTTTACAAGGTTATACCACAGATGTGGTTATACTTCACATTAGCTTAGCTATCCTGCTTCCACTGACGAACTATTTAACAAAAATTTGGTCGTCCATCGTTTGAAATCTTTAATTTGACTAGTATATATTCTGGTGTTCGATATGTCTATTTAGATTGTGTATATTCAGTTAGTAATGTATCAGTCTTTACGTTCTGAGTATCTAATCCGTAATCAAGTGTTTGTGCTCTTAGTTTAGATATACATACAACGTGCCAATCATTTTTGGTTACATTTATATATTTTCCATACGCAGAAATTTGTATATTTCCCATATTGGGATGAAATCATTCACAAATTGATCATTTCTCCAATACCATAACGTTGATTTGACGTGGGCAAATGAACCGAAACTAACAGTCAATAAACTACTGAAACGACACCGGCTTCCTCGACATGTATCTTCTGGGGATCTTTCCTACAGCTCCTTATTAAATTAATAACATTTGAAAGGCATCTATTAAATATTATATCTTTCTCAGCAAGCAACCTGCTTTGTGTATTATCAATCTCTATGCTAAAAATAGATTGCTCTATCAATAACTTCTAATGAAACGTGCCGTATTTAAATCTTTGTACTTGTTGCTTCAGTATGAGTATATAAACAAACTTTGCCTTTGTTGTTGTATGACGTGACGGAATTAGTACTTTCCGTTATCTTGTTTGATTTTGTAGCAGAAACAGATAACAAGACACCTAATTTCTGCATATTCTAACTCATTAAGTGCTTCCAATGCAATGATGTCGTCCCATCTGGCATACACAAGTGCTATTGACGACAGCAATTGTATTTTCTATCTTGAATATCAAAAGCTTGACAATACGTACTTCATAGCACAATCTTCATGTGGATATTGTCTCTTAAACTCTCTTGCAATTATTAGTATTTTTAACATTTTGTTTGCTTTTAAGAGCTTATGAATTGTGTATGTGCTTCTATTGAGATAATGCTGACAGAGATATTCTATATGAACCGACTATTCAAATTGTATATTTAATACATATTTTTTTAAAAAAAATAGTAAAAGCTCTTTACACATACAGATGCTTATCAGAATAATGGAAACACCTGTAGTTGGCAACACGTCAGATGTATGGGTTGAAAGTGGTGTCGTGGCGACCGCAGCGCCTGACTGCTGGTGGTGGTGTGTTAGTTCGGTCTCCATACTACGTCAGGCGTCGTGGAACAGGAGTGTGCAGTGGCTGCAGCAGACGGAGGTAGTGTAAAATGGGAGACCTCTCAGAGTTTCAAAGAGGGCAAATTGTTGGTGCGCGGTTATGTGGAGTGAGTGTGACGGCAGTGGCTAGTGTGTTAGGTGTGTCGCCAGGGACAGTGTCGAAGGTGATGACGGCCTACACAACACACGGGAAAACCACATCGG
>JAGDQP010059865.1:0-12302 GCA_022664845.1 Lepisma saccharinum
AATTCTGCAAGTTTCCGCTTCTCTGTTTTGTAAGAGCAAAGGACGCGTAACAGAGATCTGAAAATAGACAAACCTGGAAAATACAGGAGTTTTGAGACCTGGCTGTTTGACACAGTTTCATGTACTGAGTAATATACCGAATTTGCGACTGTGGTGCGTTACCACGCCCCTTTCCATATTTTACAGATGGCACCTGAAGTAAATTTTTTGACAATATCTCCTTTTCAGTATTTCTTAGATACAGTAATTTCGCAAATTGATTATTTGATATAGTTTCACGTGCTGAGTGATATACTGAGTTTCCGATATTTGTGTGCAACCGCTGGCTCCAACATGATGGTGCTGCGCAAAATGTAAAACCATGCGAGAGACATCTTGCAATTTAGTTATTGTAGGAGTGGAGTGTTTGCGATAAAATTCACATTATTGGAACTATAATAGTGTGGTGGCCGATTTTCCATGGCATTTTAATCCAACACGGCTTCAACAAGTTGCATCCGCCCATGTAATAGTCAGCTAGGTACATAATTTTGAGGAACTTGTTTGGCTCTGAAGCGGACATTACTAGAACGACCACACAGTTCTGC
Source organism: Lepisma saccharinum (assembly GCA_022664845.1). Classification (NCBI taxonomy): domain Eukaryota; kingdom Metazoa; phylum Arthropoda; class Insecta; order Zygentoma; family Lepismatidae; genus Lepisma; species Lepisma saccharinum. The sequence continues at coordinate 588 of JAGDQP010059865.1, forward strand.
CGGTACTGAAGAGAATATCAAGTCTGTTCATGCTGCTGTTATAAGAAATCCAGAGCGTTCCATTCGGTACCAGTCTTCATCTCTATATGGCTGTATCAGTTAGATGTGCAATGAATATTGACGCAAAATGTCAAGTTTTATCTCTACAAGTTACACACAGACCAGCACCTGAAATCCAATGATCGCCTACAATGTAGATAATTTTGCGAGGGACTGATGGACAAGGTGAACGTGGATGGCGATTCCATGAAGAAACTGCGGATGTCAGACGAAGCCCACGTCCAACCTGTAAATAAGCACAATGTTTGTTATTGGGCCAAGTAGAAAGCTAGTTAGTCATAAGAGATGTCTTTGTACACGTCAACAAAGTAACCGTGTGGTGTGCTGTGTCGCCGCGCGCGGTCATGTACCCATATATTTAAATGGCGATGGGCTCGTGGTGACCATAGATCGCCTGATCGCTTTGTTGCTATACATGACACATTTGGTGTACAGAAACTGAAGCACTTTACCCACATCCATGACAATGTCTGGTATCAAAAACAAAAGTGGGAAAGTCCTATACTGCATGCAACTCAATGGCAATTATACGAAAATTGTTAACCTTCGAGTAATTTTCCGTACAGTGACATTCCGTGACCCAAGATCCCCTGACCTGACCATCTGTATTTTTTTTTCTTGTGGCGTCATATTAAAAGTAAGGTAATCCATTTTCGACCTGTTGCAACTCAAGAACTCAAAGAAAGTATTCTTCTATCCCAGAGAAACTTGCCTTTATTCCTGTGGTCGTGTCACGTCGAATTATGTAGATTGCAGTAATGTTTTCAAAAAATTGTCATGTATTGGATGCCGTCTTTAAGACATGCACCTATGCATCTCTTGAGCAGTATGTATGTATGCATGTAATGAGATTCTCTGAACCATTTCTTGCCTTGATTAAATCTCTTTCAGCTATGTATTATCCTCTCTTTCACTCTCCATTTCAAAATTATCCATCGTTTCGAAACACACTTTATTTGCCAAAGCAAGGTGGTATAAAATATGAGCTTTAACCGCTCGAGTTTACAACTTCAGGTGATAAGAAATTATTCTTCCTCGGCGATACAGGAAAGGCGACATTATAAAAAAAAGGGTTTTATTTGTAAAATATGGAGGAGCGTGCAGCAACACACCAAGGACACAAATTCGGTATATTACTCAGTACATGAAACAATGGCAAACTGCCAATTTTCAATACTTCTGTATTTCTTCCAAATATATCCATTTTCAGCTCCCTGTTACTTATCCTTTGCTCTTACAAAATTACAAAATTAGGGTGCTCTTACATGCACCAATAGAACTACAAGCACATCGAGCGCCCAAACGGTGCATCCTGGAAGTAAAATTGAAATAACTTTTCCTGTAGAGTATTTTGTATTGATTAATTTTTGTAATAAGATATTTTGCTCTAAAATTATTTTCAATCAAGAAATTTACAATCTTATTTTGGCGCCATTTTGCCAACATGGCGTGTTTTTTTTTTCCAACGAGTTGTGTGGCCGATTAAAAAGAATACTCGCTACACTTTTCTACACATCCTGATTGAAAACCTATTTGTGTTGTAATTATTTCAAACCCAGGCGTAATTCTGTCGTTCGTTGCTTCTACTATATATATGATTATTTCTTTACTGACACTCGAACGTCAGGGAATCACCATTTTTATATTCTTTTGCCTTAGCTGTAAGAGGTTAATTATTTGGAAACCTGATGTACTAACTCCAATTACTAGAGATCTTTTGAAGTTTATCTTACTAACGGGTAAGGTTTTAATATATATTGATTGGAAAGCGTAAAAGCAAACATTTTGGTTTAAAATCGAAATATTACGTAGCTGAAAGTTTTTGTTTGTGCCGATAAAACTTTTGATTTTTCTAGCTTTTGATTCAAAGTTAATTTATGAAATACTGTAAAAAGGAGAATGTGATATCTGGAGAGAAAAGGATTCTCCGGCGTAGATTGTATTGAAACTTGCAAACTAAGAACAGTTGCAATCGACTGCGTACAATGGAATATATAGGTTGTTTTGAAATAGTTAAAAGACCGCCGCGCTGCTTGCATTTAGCACTTCATGAAAGCCAAGAATCAAGGATATTTGAATATTACCCTACGACGCTCTCATTAATTTTCTTCTTGTTCCTGGTTGAAGGTGAAAACAAACTTTTAATGAAAACACTAGAATTAAGTGATTTCGATCATAAAGATAACGCAGGGTCCCAAACATCTGATTCATAAAACTAAGTACTAACACGGCCTTTGCGAAAGATGACAAAAAGTCTTAAATAAAACTTAACATTCAGTAACTTCTTACAGTGTGATCTATACGTGAAACCCATGTATTTCTAAAACACTTAAAGGAATGGTAAAATAACACATATTAATGGATACATGGCGGAATAAACAGTCAGTTACAGAGCAGGTACATCAAGGTTGCCATCTTGAAGTCGACCATATTTAATCTTGTAATTATTTCAAAAGGGAAGAGGGTAGTGTAGTATATAAATCTGTGTTATATTTTTTTACAGAAATAGATCGTCATAAATTAATTTTTAGTGATTTCCATTTTGTCATAAATTATTTTTCGTGAGAGATGATCAGATACATCATTAGTATGCGTAGTTGATTCTCAAATCTGAATATACTCTGTTCGTTTAGAAACTGTGCAAGAAGTGATAGCCTAATGTATAATAATGAGTACCACCTACCATTGCATGTCATTGAATACCATTGCATATCATTTAGTACCATCTTCTTTGCAACATAAGACTACTAAGTGTTCTACTCACGCTTATCCGGTTTTCGACCCTGCTTCCTTTGCGCTGAACAGGTACTTACCTAAAACATAAAAGACATATTCGTTGAAACATTTTCACCTTTACTATTGTTCAAACGTGTTATAAATATTTTACTCATATTACAAATACAGACAAATAGTAAATTTCAGATAATTAAATTCAGATTATTTCATGTTTTTGTAGATATCTATATAGTATCTTAATGTCTTAATTTTAATATAGGTATTTCAATTTCGACATGTATATCAATAAATGTCATTTATTAACCAAAGGTGTATTAAACGAAAACCTATATTATAATTAGGGGAAGGAACAAGCCGGATTTTTATAGTAGATTTTGCACAATATGTAAGTTATGAATGAGGTTAAGGAAAGGAGTAAAAAATATGATATTTCTCTGTCTCTAGTACTTATGACGTTTGGGAAATCGTTTGACTCGGTCTCTTTGGCAGCAGTAATTACATGACATTAACATGAAGGCATTTAAAGAGCATATATTAATGATAGAACATCCAGGCGCTCGTCATTCTGGCAGGACGCGAATCATTTTGACAGTTAAGGATGCCACGGAAATAGATGATTAGGATCTGATGAAAACACATGAAACAGAGAATCTCCCTGAAGTTTAAGTCGAAATAGTCACAAAAGGAATATTATACCTTTAGATATTGTCGCAGCTCAATTACTAAATTGAAGTTTCTTATTTCTACAAAAACAAACAAACAAACAAAGAAACGAGAAAGGATTTTTAAGCGGATTATACCAGAAATGTAGTGAATTTCAGCAAACCATGGAACTTGGAAGTTTTGCTTTGTTGCTAAATTAAAAAGAGTAAAATTGACTATTGTTTTAGTAAAGAAAACTTCAATTGAACAAGCAATCTCGGTCTTCACTTTTATTTTATACTAAGACGTATATGACAACTTGATGTAAGAACAGTACTCAGACACACTTTGCCACAAGTTTCTATCCAATAATCAGAGTTGAGCCGCTAACTCATAACTCGATACGAGCCCGCCCACCTGACTGGACTGCAGTAATACTCTACAGTTAGGTACAGATTTTCAAGTGAATATTAAATAGCTGTATTTTTCATAAGTTTTGTAATATAATTTACTAAAAGCTCCAATGGTGCTTAGATACAAACCTGAAATTTTAGCAGACAGATGAATCAAGCTAGTGACTACTGTGACAGACATTGCTTCACTTTATGTGGTTCCTAATAACCTTATTTTATAAACTTACACACATTTACTCCCTTTCTTTTTCATTATTTTATTGAATATAATTCTTCATCCCCTTGTAACTAATCAAGACTTTGACAGTAAGTAATTGTTATTCTGTATATTGGTTTGAAATGCTTACAGAATAAACTTAGAAATGATGGATGAAATACGCAATATTTAATTATTAATATTAATTCTAAGTATTCTCACTACATGATAAGATTTATCTCCTTGAAATATAATGTAAAAACACACAAAATAATTGAATAATGAAATGTTCTCTTAAATATTCTTAGTGAAACGTTCTTTAAAAACTGAATACTTCGGAGCGTTGTAAAGAGCTTTTCTGGTCAATTGGAGTATTCAGAATTCTAGCATTCGTGCTGATAATTAATAATAAAATCTCCAATCTTCTGTCAAAAATTTCCTTTTAGCCTTCTTAAAGTTCCATTTAGTGTGTACAGTTCATTATTATCCTGAGATTGAAATAATTAATTTAAGTTCTTGTGATTTACTGTGCATGAAAGACGATTTTATTTCTAAGTTGATTATCAGTGTTGCATCCCTTTGCTATGAGTACATCAATGGAAGCACAGACCTACTAGATTATTATCATGTGAATTATAAATATGCTCTGGATTATTAGCAATTCAAATGTTTAAAACGGCACGTACTGTCATTTAATGTGTTGTCCGAGTTTTACTATTGTCTCCTCTGAGAACGAAAAGAACAACATTGGCAAAAATGTTTGTGGTCTCGTTCTCTCAGACAACTTAGGGTAATTACGTATGTCGGAAGTAATCTAACTATAGCTATAAATTAGTATCTCACCTCATCCTTGTTAATTCCTGAATGTAGTTTAATAATAATTAACGCTTAATTAAGTGATACTGAATACATCAACTCCGGGAATTAGTATCATGCTGTTACCTCAAGGGGGACATCTTTTAGAGGGTGACAATTTCATGGTTGTCATACACAAAGCCACAGTGGAGGCTGGACTTCAAGCCAGCAGATGAAATTAAAGCTTAATTTGAACCAACCATTTCCACCTGTCGTGGTTTATTTTATTCTTGCAGTGAGCTGGCAAATGTTTAACATGAACGAAAACGTTTACCTATTTTTAATGAGAAAGTGCTTTCATAAAAAGATGAATGAAAACTCTCTCGAAGGCATTATATCTCACTTGTCCGATTGGCATAGGTGTTAGAGCGTTGGATCCCTTGCCAGGCGGGTGGGGTTCAGTTTCCACCGAGGTCGGAGTTTTTCTTTTCTGTTATTCATAAGATCATTACTCTCGTTGTTCTTACCAATTGTAAATAAATGCCCTATTGTTTTTATTTTCAACATTTTATAATGTAATTTTCATTTTCAAAAAGATGGAAACTCAAAGGAGTGGAGTTTAACAATGAAATACTATTGAAAATTCATCTAAAGAGATTACGTTCATATCAAAAAGAAATCACATATATTAAAACGTTTTAATGAACTCTCTTTCTTGTATATCTTTTCGGTACATGATTAATCGCTTTCCTGTCCGTCTGTTCGTTACAAATTTTGCAATCGTTTTTAAACTCACTTCTTATCATCCGATTTCACTGAAATATTGTAAACTTGCTTGCTTCCGACGACATATTCAGTCACCAGACATAAGACAAAATAATCCAGTTAAGTGTAAATAATTAATTAAAATAATTCGAGGTTATCCTTACATGCACGCAACGCCGCAACTAATTTGTGAAATTTGGGTTGCCTGTCTCGTAGGGAGTTTTATATTCATCTACGCATTATACACAAAAAAAGATAATTAAAAAGGATTTTTCAAAACGCGCTTTTTTTAAGACAGACTAAAGAGTAAAAATAATAAATTGAATTAATCTTATGAATCGGAAAATAAAAGCGTGAGTGGTCTTGCTTACCTTATCATAATATCTAAGATTTCTAAGATATCTAAAAGCATCCACGCTTTTAATTTCCGATTCATAAGATTAATTCAATTTATTTTTATTTTATTTTTTACTTTTTAGTCCATCTTTAAAACGTGTCTTTTTTTTAAAAAATATCCTTTTTTAATTGATTTTATTCTAGGTGATTATTCTCAATTTTTCCTTGATGAAAATCCGCTATAAAATAGTTCTCCATCCTTGCGCTTTCGTAGGAAAAATATTCCGCTCTTTTGAATTATTTTGTGTATGACTTGAAATATGTGACACGAAATATGAATATTCTGTATCATATATATTTCAAGTTATATATAGAAGATGACTTGGAACGTTTTTGCTTGTCTTTAAGAATGACTTGCACCTCTTTGTTTATGAGCCGTCGTTTAGAATAGAACCAATGTCGGAGATTAGTTTGAGACCAACTCAAAAAGAAGATACACAGATGTACTCTTTTTTATGTCCTTGAAATATTTACAATATTAACTGCTTCTCTATAAGTTTAAAAACCCTCAAATAAAAGATAGAGCGTAGACACAAACACTTATCACTTCAAAATAATACTCCTGAGAGATTCCACCTAAAATCAATAACTCATTTACCCACGACACTTGAGATTTTCTATTTATCGTTTTTCTATAGATTCTTTGAGAAAAAAAAAACAATAGGCTCATGCATTGGCTTTTCGAAATTGCAACTTAATTTTCAATGTTAGCATGTTTAAACTGTCATAGCAAATGTTTTAATTTTACGGACACGCTATCATTAAAATTGACATAATTATACAACTTGACATAGCCAAAACATAACTTAGAGCTATTTCTAAAGGGAGTGAAGTGTGACAGCGTTCTATGTACACATTTTTGTAAGTATAATAGCCTTTCGGAATATTTTTCGTAAACAAAACGAAACTTTATTTTCGAAATGTTATACATTTTTTAAAAGCACCATAAAAAGTCACATAGAAATTTGCAAGATAAACATATATATATAATGCTTAGTGAACAATGGTTTATGAAATTTTAAACTTCAGAGATCAATCTTGTTTACAAAAATATAGGTGGTTTTCTCCACTAATAATTTACACATATTCAAAAATTCAGAATCTGTAACGTATTGAAAAACGTTTATTTCCACAACCGCGAGTCTCATTGTAAATGTACAGTACTTCAATGCAATGTTTGACTAAATGCAAACGGAAAGGTTGCTCAAACCAATACGTAACAGAACAGTTGTAACTCATCAGGGCAACGAGCACAAGTTCGGGATTGTCCAACATTTCATTAAATGGTCTACTCCAAAATAATGCGAGCGATTGTGATCTACCGTGGAACATTGATCAATACAATATTCATATTTATTTGTTGGTATGAATGAACATTTACCGAAAAGTATTATGCTTTCATGAATTGCAAACATACATTCTTCTTTAAAATATTAATGTAGGATGTGCACAGTATACTCCAAACGTGTTCACCTAGTCTCAAAATTGCTTCTCCAAAAAAAAATTGGAATGGACAAATTGAATGAAATATAATTTACACTAAACAAACTAACATTATTTTTACACTACAGAAAACCGTAATCAAACTAGTAAACCTATTCCATTTCATTTTTTCAGAGAAGATACGTTACGATTAAGTACTACATTTTGGCGCTGATTGTTCACATATATAAATAATTAGTTAAATGAAGTAACAATACTATTTGATGCAAGAAATGAGTTTGAAGAAATAAAAATATATATGTTTTTATTATTATTTCATTCTTTTTAAATTGCGTGAGTCAAGGTAACAAATACTGCCAGTATATCCAAGTTGAAAATACTACTACTACGACTACGAATAATAATAATAATAATAATAATAATAATAATAATAATAATAATAACAATAACAACAATAATAATAATAACAATAATAATAATAAAATTAATAATAAATACTTAATTTACACTGTACTTATTATTATTCAGTTTAATGTTAGCTGTTTCAAAAATAATTAGGGATCTATCCAAAATATAGTAACGAACGAGTGGAAAATCTTGAATCTCACTCTTTCTTGACTGAATAGATCTGTTATTCTGGGTTCTGAATCATAATTCTTTTACGGGCTTATATCCTACCCTAATCCGTCACCGTCATTTTCCTTTGAAGTGTAAACAAGTCCCTAAAAAAAAGCATGCTCTCAAAAAATAATAATAATAATAATTTAAGAAAGCTTCCGTTCGGGGTAAGAGCTGGAGGTTCTACATTTCGTTTAATATTAGCGTGTAGAGTATCATATTTTTATAACTCTAATATACATTATAATAGTCTGAAATACTTAAAAATATCTCAATGTTGCTTGGAAGTACAGTGCCTACTGTACCATAACTGCTCGCATTGTTCACCTCACTTGTTATGCACCGAGTTCACTGCGGCCCATGACTAGGTAAGAAATTAAATTCTAGTCAAACCTGAATTAAATTCATTATTGGCACGTTTAGATATTTAAAATGAAACGTGTTAAGAAAGGCGCGTTTTATTTAAAAAAAAGGAAGAAAGTTAAATTGGGGTTCAATAAGGAAAATTAATTTTACTCGCAAAAGAAGAGAATTTTCGGACCTTTAAATTGAGTTACATAAGCAGGTGTCTAAATAGCCAGAGCTACTCTTATTTAAACATAGCAAGGTGTGCATTTATCCTAAGTTTCAGTGCTTAATAGCAACGACAATATTATGGATATGTTTTTAAAAGCACCTTTCACACTTCTTGTCAAAGAAAGCATATACACCATCAAACGTTAGGAAACGTTGTTTCATATATCTAGCAATGTTCCAGATAAATGTAAGTATTTGCAGTAATCCTGCTGTGGCTGAAAAGTGTCGGTAAAAAGTACTGAGATATTAATTTTGTGGTTGTAGGTTCTCAATTTCCCGTTCTAGGGTGATTATTCCACATGCGCAGAAAGAGAAAACTGTTCCTTATCGTAAACGAACATGCAATTCTGATCAAGTGTTTGCTGCCGCCATTTTAATCACGTATTTCAACAGAAATGGGAAATATTCTAAGTGAATGGGGATTGTGAACCCTAATTGACAAATGGAAAAAAAAATATTAGAACATGGCGTAAGCCGTGGAAGTAACTTTGCTTATGTTTTCGGCTTCGGGCGACTTATTTCTGACCTTCAAAACTGTTTTGATGTACTGATTTGTTCAGTGTCTTATTTAGTCCTTCTTTGTGGTATGAAACATAAATATTACTCCCAAAAAGGTGGTTTCTTAAAACGAATGCATTTAACATATTTAAACAGGCATTCTCGTGCCCTACACAACCACCCATTTATGCACGAAAATTATAAAAATCATGCTCTGGTCTGTTCGATTTTAATATCCTTTTTACTTGAGAAGGACGGAAGATTTTTCGACATACTAGTGTAATTGTTATCACACAGTATCTACTTTCTTTCTTGGAAACTCTTCCAGTTGTTTTAGTGAGGATTTCCTTGTGATTCTCCACAGCTTGTGTGTGCCAAGGTAGAGGAGTGAGGATTTGCGAACTAGCTGGATCATCACAGTTCAATACATTTTTCCAAGTCCTTTATACTAGCAGCTTTAGTTTGGGTGGCTAAAATATTGTGAACAATCTCTAATTTTCCGAAGTGAGTGGCTTCGTATAGTCATCTACGTTGAATTTTAATGATGGAACAACAAAAGGTCTGATTCTCTCTAAGTTTCCACCATCACGATCTGATCTGTAATGTCACCTCACGCACAAGCTTCCTCCGATCAAAACATGACTGGTAAGACATTTTCCAGAAGCCCGAAGTAGTCATTTTCTGAATAACATTGTTCACAATAGCATTCAGATGGAGAATAAGGAAGTGTGTGGGTTTTATTATGAGCCACAAATATATTGCTCCGAACGTAGATGTTCGTTGCGTTTTAATTACGAACCAAACTGGAACGAAAACCTCAAGAATGTAGCGAGTCAACAATTAAGCCTATTCATTTGAAGAAAACATATCAAGCACTGAGGCGGTCTACCTAACTCTTCCTCTAACAAACGAATAGCACCACTTGTGGGGCTGGTATTAACCGCAGTGCCATCGCATCCACTAGCCACAAGAAGAGATACATCCACCTCTATTTTTGCTTAAACTCCTACAATATTTATTTTTATATTTATGTCGAAAATTCTTCCGTTTTTCTCAAGCAAATATGATTTTAATATCGACTAAACCAGAGCATATTGTTTAAAATTATTTTTGTACCGTACTATATCTTGGGTGGCTGTTTCAGTTGGGCATGAGCTGAACACGTTTTACAGCCACTTCCTCGTGGTGTGTCGTGGGATGTTCTGCTTTAATATATTAAATTATGAATTGCAGAGCATGGACGGCCCTGTACTGATCACCGCTAACCCATTGGCATTGCTAATTATGCCTTACTATAATCATTATATTCCATTCCTAAACCTTCTTTGGGTTGCTGAAACGAAACTACGTCATGAAACGTGTTATTTCCTTAAGTAACCACGTCGGACAATTTATTGTAAACATTAAAATTCTGTTCTTGAGTAAAGATTACATTTCTTTTCATATTTCAGGGGTGAGACAAAGAAATTTTACCTTCGTTTTGTCTAACACCAACGCAAAATCTGATTTTCAATTTTTCGGCTCTCCATAATTGTGATGTTGCTGGAAGTAATGTCGTTCCAGCAATATCTCTATAGGGTAGCAACTTCAAAATTTTAAATGGAAACACGGGTTCATTTTTCAACTTTTTGAAACAAGTTCCAAACACTGAACAGCTTTTAAAGGAAACATTTTTGAATAACTCAGACCGTTTGGGAGACAGAAACGCTAATTGATAGATCAAAATAAATATGCTCTAGAGCGTTGTCGGCACTTTTGGGATCTTTTCATTCAAAGGGAATAGTAAAAATGGTTGGAAAATAAAATGAATTAGTAAGTGAACTTAGTAAAACAGTCATATTTGCTGTATTAACAGTATTATTACTATTAGTAGTATAGAGTAAAAACTAGTGATACTCATCATAATTTATTTGTAGCGGACCCGGAAACCCTGCCCGAAATTGGACCTTGTGACCCACTTCGAAAATTCGCCTAAATGTCCCACCCGATTCCGCTCCGAAGCTTGACCTGAATAACCGAATTGACCCGGTGACTCGAAAGACTCGGAACCCGGTCTTGACCGAAATCACCAGACTGACTTAACTCGACGACTCCATGATCGAATCTTCACCCAATTGACGCGGTGGCAAAATCTTGACACCGTGATCGGTCTTGTTTCTGTGGTTAGGATCAATCCAAATTATTGTTAAATTCGGAGAGAAGTGAGCTATGTATGAAACTTCATATTTGAGAGTTTTAAAAGATTTTAATGTTTTTTTTCCTATTGAATTCTTCAAATACAAAATTCTTACAGAATAGCCTTTCCGAGGAATTATTTGCATACCTACGGTGAAAATGTTTGTTCTTTCCGCAAACATGAGACTGTTTCCATGTTATTACTATCGTTAGAAACTTTTCTGCGTCGTATTTTTGTAGCCTGGGACGTAAGATTCCTGCTTCCGGTCACCAGAAATAGAAAGACATTTCAAACACAACAGTCTGCTTCGTTCTTCGAGTCACCGGGTCAGCCGGATGACCCTGTCCAAAAGGTTGCCAGAATGGCCCGATTGACTCGGTGACCCGTTTCAGCACTGCTGA
>JAGDQP010059866.1:0-12302 GCA_022664845.1 Lepisma saccharinum
CATCAATGAAGTTTCTACAAAATTGGGATGTTTAGCAAGTATTCATTGTATAAAACATATAATTACAAGCGACATTTTTAGTTAAGTATTTGTTCTCCGAAACAAAATGAATCACAACATACAAAATTTTCGCGTTAGCAGTTCCTGACAAAAGGATTTTCATATGACAAAATTTCACAAAATTATGTAAGAAACGAATTTAGCTTACAAGTTAAATTATAAATATTTAAAACAATAATTTGGGATATTATTTAATTTACAGGTATTTTATGAAACAATCAAGGACATTACTTTACAACAACAAGGGACAAACCAGAGCTTTCTATAGGAGAAGGTCAGACGGTACTATGTGAAGACGCAGCATCATGGGAAGCATGCCGGCTGATATAGTACGTCGTCTGCTGTGTTAACTATGACTGGGAACTTATGAATGAGATATAATAAATCGCACGCAAACTGTTGGGTTGAAAACATTGTACGTAAAATATGTTGCATGTGATTTCAGATTCATTCTCTTCGTACGAGGAGGATAATAAAATGTTTTTAGAATAAATTCGAGGCGCATTCCAATTCCAACAATCCGGAGACATCCAAACTATTTTGAAAAATTGGAATGATGTTGATTTCTTTACAAGGTTCAGACTTACGAAAGAGACCGTGAAAGAAATAGTTCCTCAAATTGATGACATCTTGGAAACACCTACTAAAAGTCATACTTTTGATGCTATTTACTATTTTCTGTCATAATTACTAAGTGTGTTTTATCGTGGGAGCTGCTTCATTGTAATCGCTTGACGGCCCTTGCACTACTTTTCGTATCTGATGCAATCTAAGTTCAATTAACATGCCGTACTGAATCTGAAGATAGATAATGTAAAAAAAAATGATCAAGTTGAGTATAGGAACCGTGAAGTTATAACAATAGACTGGATTTCCATCTATTTTGTAACATTCGGACTACGATACTTCGTTTTGTTAGCTGGAACAAGGCGAGTACGAGAAGGTTCTAGATCTCTGGTCCGTCTACGTATTTTTATAGCTACTAACTCAACTCTTTACAGATGTGTTTATCACCTTATTTAGACATTATTTACACAACATTGAAATCTTTTATCGCGCTACGTAGGTAAAAAGAAAGTTTCTTAGACATTACATTGGTGAATTCATCTAGACGGGGGGCCGTCTACAAATGGAAATCAGCTACAATTTGGATTACACAGTAAGAACGTCCACAGTTAGCCCTTTCAGGTGGATTTTACGAGACGTACTTTAAAAGGCACTTTTATAGGAAAGTTCCTTGTAGACTATACAATTAAGTGTTAATTTCTCGGGTCATGACAGTTTAATATTTCTTACATAAAGGACATGCAAATTTAATTCAGCCCCTTGTACAAAGCGTATAAAATTTGTTACTCCTATGAATGTGCCCCGTAAATTTTGACATACGCCTCGTAAAGTTAAAACTACCTACGTAAATAGTAGATTTAATTGCTCATAGTTCTATATATATCAACAAAAATGTATCCGAAAACACATTTCTACATCTGAAAGAAATGATAGGGCTAACACATGGTCGTCTTTCGTAGCTCATCTTATTATAAATATCAAAGGTTATTTATACTTTTTTTTCAATATTACGTACCTCCAACTGATCCTCTTCTACTTCGTCTCCAATTTAATTCGATAAACATTTAAAAAACACAAATATCAGCGATAATTTGAACATACCTCCTACAAAGACATTTAAATACACGCCATGATACCCGCGCAGTCAGTCGCCTGAGCAATGTTGCCATTTTTCAATATTCCGGTCTTCTACTGTAGAAAGGATCTGGACAAAGATGTAAAAGTGCAACTGTACAGACAGATATAAGCTACCATCACTTTTGAATTGAAGAAAAAAAAGAAGAAGAGGAGGAGGAGGAGGATCACCGAGCGGATGAAAGCCTAATTGGTACCCAAAGTGAAGACATTAACAAACAATGTTTACAACAAACGAATAAATTACTTTCACACAAAATTATTACGGTATCGTCTTACCAAAAAAAAAAAAAAAAGCAGCCAGGATGTTTGAAATTACTATGGAATGCGTATTGGCATTTAATAATTTATATATCGCTTAAACACTTACACACACATATATATTGTGTTGGTCACTTCACTCCTTCCACGAGTATAATTAAAAGAAATGCCTAGAATAGGTTAAGAAAAGGTGAAGTGACCCTTAAAACACCACAAACGTATGTACACAAACCAAAACTCCGGAACTATCGTACATGCTTCATTAAAAGAATTACCTTCAACTGTTTCTTAAATATTCATATTTAACAGGTATAAAATTTTACATATTCTGCTAGTTTCAGACTTTTGAAGGTTACTTATGACAAAAAATCAAACATTAATTTCAAATTAGTCTCCAAACCTAAATTTCGCCCAAAACACGCCAAGTGATTCCCCACGCCAGGGAGCTAAAGGTAAGGTTTTATTTTTCCATTTTAAATGCCTTTCGCCCTCGGAACACAAACGATGGTTATAGGACAGTTTATTGTATCCCACGAAGGAATAAAAAGGTCCAATATTTCCTTACTGAGCACGAGATGTTAATTAATTCTGCTTTACTCAAAAGTTTCCATCATGGCGTCGGGTCAAAATCGCGAGATTGATGAAAAGCAATTAGCTAAAGTGACCTTCAGTTCACTTCTACCATTACCGGCCTGAGATTTATATCGTAACTACACAAAATGGACTCACGAAATATGTTGATGGCACAAACATACGTAGAATCCTTCAACCTATTGTTGCATATAGAATATCCAAGTTTTGTAGGGATGACGACTAAAACAATACATATTGTCGTCCATACTTGTTTGGGTACGAGGAGTCTCCAACCAACCAACACGGAGTACCGTTCAATCGAGTCAAAAACACAACTAAATCCTAACAAAACACTAAAAATAAAAATAAATATAAACACATTTAAAGAAAGAAACGTCCAATAGCACTTGAAATTAGTAGGCATTCCTAGCATAAATAAAATATTACTCTAATTAATAAAAACTCAAAATCATTAACGCGAACTACCATGACGTCACCGAAGCATCAACCGCCTTATCACAATTTACTTCTAAATAAGAGCTACCTGCCGTTGCCACCTATAGACCACGTATACCAGAAGACTTTTTAAATTATTCAACTAAATTTAGACAAAAATAAAATATCAATTACAAAATATTTAGGTGGACAACCAATTTATAACCGCTACCTCAGATACATCTGTCGACTGTCTTGGAAACACACAACTCCGCCTTCATCAAGAAAATGATCTACCACTACACCGGCAGATAGACTGTGAGGCTCAATAGACACCCACAACCTCTTCAGCCCACTGAAAAATCATCTGGGTGGTCACCGATTCCAGGATATGGAGGAGGTCCGTCGGGAGGTTACCAGCTGGATACGAGTTCTTCGCTCCTGGGTTTTGGGAACTCATGAAACGTTGGGACAACTGCCTAAATATTCATGGAGATTACGTTGAAATATAAACCAAATTTCATCAAGTAACTATTTCAACTTTTATTTCCACTCCATTTTGCGACTTACATATTGACTTTCCCTCGTACATTTACTACAAATTTAGAGGGAGTCAACTTTCCACCAAACTTGTCTCTGTTTAACTTATGTATGACTGAAAACAAGACTTGTCCAGTTTGCACTGTCTTGACCGCAAAGAAGTGCAGAACGGTCAAATTGAACACCCTGATGTGTTTTGTCCATGTTGAAATTTAAGATAAATGAAGATTTTGCCACTAGACAGCAAGGAATGGGGCCACATGCTTAAATTTGTCGTAATAATTCGTTCCCCCAAACTAAAATTAACGTGTTTCGATATTTTTCAATCATACTACTAGATTACGAAATAAGAGGGGTGGGAACTTTTCGTTGAACCATCACCTTTTGGGAAATGTTGCAGCTTTTCTATTGTGTTTTAGATGTTCGTGTACAACTGTCGTGTACTACAACTAATACTATCACTACTACTATTATTGCTACTCCTACTACTATTAGTGTTCAAAGTGGACTAAATTAGTATTAAAGTACAAAGCTACTTCAAACCACTAAAAATACAAAGTAACTTAGGTTCTTATTATACGGTTAAGAACTGCTTTGTTTTTCTTCCTCCGTTCACAACAATCAAAGTTTGAATTACTATTCAAGCCTAAACTATTTATTAATCTCACATTGTTATTTTGAATTAAAAATGGAAACTATTTATTTATTTCATTGTTACTGTTTATTTTTAATCCGTTCGCAGCACCGTCACTTTTGGTGACTTAAATTACGCGTATGACCTGCTCCCGAATCTAAGGAAGACCCATGCATATCTGGTGTAAATCAATGCATGCATGTAGATTTGTATAAGTAACAGACACATTAACTTTCGGATTTTTATATTTAAGTACATATAGGAGAAGGCCAGATAGGCAATATAATAGGTGAAATTTTAAGAGAGAGGAAAGGAATTGTACTTACGTAGTATCTTGAACATTACGTACACAATTACATATTTAACAATATACACTAAAAAAGTCACTTAAAAGTTTGGGCATTAGCCATCCTCAGTTGTAGAGAAGAAAAAATTTCACTGAACACACGTCAACAACTGGAGGAGATAGAAAACAAAATGGCGGACGTCTACATCAAAAACAATTGACGACGAAGCTGCGCGTGCGCAAGCAACGGAATCTGAAAATAGTGTTTTATGTTGAAAATTGAGCTGAGTACAATAAAAGATAATAAAAACTGGGACTCAGTAAAGGAAACGTAGTCAGGAAAGTGGAATAGAGTTTAGAAACCGCAGTCGCAGGAAGTGGGATACAGTATAGAAAACGCACCCCGAAAAAAAAAGTGGGATTTAGTATAGAAAACGCAGTCAGAAAAAAAGTGGGATATAGTATAGAAAATGCAATGAACGGATTTTTCATTACGTTTCCTATAATATCCGAATTTCTCCATCTATTGTTTTTCTATCTCTTCAAATTGCGCAGATCTGTTCGGTGACCTTCTTTCTCTTCTACATTAGGGGTGGCCAGAACCGGATCCGAAAAATTCGGATCTTCGAGTTTTCAGATATCCAATGGATTTCTGCGATTTCGGTTGCAAACTCAGTATTTGGACTTCGTTATGATGCATCTGAAACTGCAATGCCGGTATGGTAAATTATGAAAGGCCCTGGCCAATACCTTTCCCATCCTCTGCTGGCCTGAGTTGAAAATGATAAAAGGCCATAAATAAAGCCTAAATTCAATGTACCTGAATCTCGAATTTTATAGAGATAGTTGAGTATTTGATTGTTATTGTTTTCTTGTCCAAAGTTAGTTGATACGAAATTTTTTTTAAAGGCCTTTATTTTTTTTTTCTGAAATCATGCATAATTTCTCAAAACAAATGAATCTGGAAAAAGAATTTCGTTTTTTTTTTTTACACCTTTGCACGCTTAACATGTAGGGGGAGAACATGTCTTTGTTCTTGCCTTTTAACAACGCAATGTTTACTGCGTAATGACTGATAACTACGTTACAAAGCAAAGGGTACGCACAATTGGTTAGTGATAGGGAGGATGGGGTTAGAAGAGACAAGAAGGTGATGTCGATTATTTGTTTTCTCACTTCAATATAATTATCGCCCATGACATAGAAAAATGACACAACGCAAAATATGACAAATTTTAGTTATTGACATGGTCAGATGCACAAGGTTTCCCTCTATCTCCTCACAAATTTTCATGCTCGTAGCTTGAACGGTCGCCGCTAGAGAGCAATTTTGTGTGTCCAACAAGTCAGTGAGAAAGTGGAGTCCACGTTTTCGTGAAGGCCGGGAGAGTTTGAGTGATGACTCGAGACCAGGCCAGGCAAACACGGTAATCACGGCCGAACTCATTGACAAGGTGAACGACCTGGTGAGAAGTGATTGGCGTGTCACAATGCGAATGTTGGCAGTGATGGTGGTGGCCAGCGTTGGAACAGTGTGGACAATTGTGCACGACAGGTTGGGTTACCGGAAGGTGTGCGCGCAGTGGTTGCCGAAAATGCTCAGCGAACCGCAAAAGGAGCTGCGTATGACTGCTGAGGGCACTGCAACACCTGTTCCTGGAGCGGATTGTCGCCGGTGACGAGAGCTGGTGCCATAACTTCGAGTCAGAGACAAAGCGAGACAGCATGCAATGGAAGCATGCGTCGTCACCTCCCCATAAAAATTTCAAAGCTGTGCCTTCAGGAGGCAAGGTGATGGTCACCGTCTTTTTCGACGTCCGAGGTCCGATACTCATCGAATTCCTCGAGCACGGAAAAACCACTAACAGTGACGTGTACTGTGAGACATTCCGTAGCCTACGCAAGTCCATCAAGAGCAAACGGCCTGGGCTGCTCACGGACGGAGTGGTTCTGCTCTACGATAACGCTCGTCCACACGTCTCCAGGATCACACAAAGTGTACTGGACAAAGCCGGAAGGGCAATTTAAGGTAAATTTATGGAACACTAAGGAAGTTACTTACAGCTGATTTGTTCCATAGAAAAAACACACACACGTAATAATATTTCACATAGTTTATCGCGATATTTCGGAATAAGACCGTATTCCTCCTAGTAGAAGAAAGGACGAACACGTGGACTGAACCACACACTAAGATGACAGTGGCGACACGCAGCAGACGACGCACCAAGTTTGGAGAACAGTCGATTGCTGCACAGCGCGTAAATTTCCGGAGACTGGAACAATTTACAACTGTACAGAGTGTAAGTTCGAGATGGGATTGTGGGAGGAAAAGTATTGAAAATATAGAGCAAACTGGCGATTTAAAGTTATTGAAGGTTAAGGTCAGGATTCAATTTCACGCTTGAACCATGAATAAAGGCGCCCTCCCACAGCTGGCATGTTGAGGTGTTGGTTGTGGGGGGTAAAATGTGTATTATGGCTACCAGGAAAGATAGATCAAAATTGGTGCTGTGAGACTCGGTGTGTAGGGAGACAGGGGCATCGGGTTTGTTGATAATGCAAAATTGACGATGATTGTTAATACAAATATTAAGAGCATCACCTGTTTCCCTCACATAAAAGGCATCACAGAACTTGAAGGTTAGGATGTATATTTCATTAGATGTGTGACATGTGCCCTTGGGTTTTAGGGTGTACCGGCCACTAGCAGTATTGATAGTGACTGTGGGAGAAGTGATGAAAATGGAGCACGTCCTACGACTGGGTCTCTTGCATATATGGGCGCCAGTTTCTGGTGGTGGCTAGGAAGGAGTCGTGTGGACCACGATGTTTCGAAGATTATGGGGATGCTAAAAAACTAATCTCGGTTTGGTGGGGAATACTGATCTTGTGCCCAGGTTGGATTGGTGAATGTGGAAATGAGAGAGTAGGATTTGTTGTATCTTGGTTAGTTTAGGGTAAAACTGGGTGATTAGAGCGGGTGTGTTGGAGATTTCAGTGGGTTGAATGTGTGAGGATGCACGACGAGTCTGCTTTGTTACAAGGTTAGATGGGTAGCCTCGGTTGACTAGAGCCTCTTGGAGGCATTGGTTGTAAGTTTCGGTAGCAGAGGTGGTAGAATTTAGGCTTTGTCCTCTGAGTGGAGGGGAGAAAGGAATCGCGGTAAGGATGAGAACTTTAAAAGTGTAAATACTGCATAAAGATTGGTAGGTTTGATGTTAAAAGAAGTGGTGAGGGTGTTGTTTCGTAAAGTTATGTCCATGTCCATGTGACTCTTGTGTTAAAGATGGACCAAGTGAACTGGACAACACGGATTTGGTTCAGCTGTTCTAGCAATTTGTTGATACTGGTTTAACCATGAGTCTATAATATCAGGATATCATCCAAGAACCTTATCCAAGGTAGTGGAGTCAAGGGATGAATTTGCAGGAAATCTTGTTCGAGCTTGCCCATAAACAGATTAGCATAAGAAGGTGCCATTCTCGTACCCATGGCTGTGCCTCGGATCTCAAGGTAGTGTTTGTCGTCAAAGGTGAAGCTGTTACATGTGAGAACTAGGTTGGCCAGGTTAAGAAGGAGAGCTGTGGTTGGGCTATGAGGTTTGGGTCTCTGGTTAAGGTAGAATTCCAAAGCTGCTAGGCCATGAGAGTGAGGAATGTTGGTATATAAGGAAGTAACCTCTATGCTGCAAAGCAGTATGTCAGAAGGACGAGGTGGTAATTTACGGATTATTTCTAAGAAGTGGTAGGTGTCGCATATGTAGGTAGGCAGCGTTTGAACATGTGGTTGAAGGAAGAAGTCAACAAGTGCGGAAATGCGTTCAGTAGGAGAATTATAGCTGGCTACAATGGGCCTGCCTGGGTTACCTGGTATGTGGATCTTCGGTAATAAGTAAAAGGTCGGGGTACGTGAACTGTCCAGGGTTAGGTACTTTATGGACATTTCAGATATGCCCTCACGAGGACCATTAGTGGTAATGAAATCGGGAAGTTTTTGTTCGTGGGTGTACGTTAGGTCTGCGGCGGTGGGTTTGTAGGTGATGGGATCAGATAGTTGACGGTAAGCTTCCCAGAGCTAGTCAGCTTTGTCTAACTGTAGTGGACGCTTTGTTCGCTGAGAGGACCATTATGTCATGGGTTCTCGCGTAGCGCTACACTTTGCGTTGATTATGAGTTAGGTTAAATTGGTTGGTCATCTGATGTGAGAACTCACTATTGGTGCTGGCAGAGGTAACTGAGGAGATGTAACGCTCGAGGGGATGGTTGCTAGGAAGTGGAGGTGGGTCCATGCTTGAGGCTAGTATAGAGTTTATTGGGAGGTGTGTATGGAATAGATGGATTTTTGGCCCAAAAGTAGCGCCATCTTAGTCCCCGGGCAAAGGAAAGGATATCTTTGAACAACAGCAAGTGGGTGTACGGCTTGGAGAGAGAAAAGTAAGTCCTTTAGTGAGGATGTCAGATTTAGATTGAGTAAGGTTGTGGCTGTATAGGTTTACGACGGAGGTAGCACTGGAGTTTCCCGGGCGGTCCGTTATTTCTGAGGATTGGGTCGTGAGTGCTGATTGTTTATTATTACCGGGTGGTTCAGTTGTGGAAGTAAAGGTAATGGTAGTTCTGCAAGTAAGGGAACTTGGTGCTTTTTGTGTGTAAGAGGGAGAGGCAGGGTACATCTGGTTTGAAATGCACGGCGACAGAGAAGGGATAATTTATTCAGGTGCTTCTGGTTCATGGAGGAGTGTAGACAAAGGGCCTGGGTTTGAACGATGCAAATTTTACTATGCCAATCATAGGAGATCAACAAGAGGATTTTTTTGGAGACTGGATGCTGGTTAACATGTTACATGCACGTGTCAAGTGTAGGGAATACATGTTGAAGGTTATTTCAACGGCTAAAGAACTGTAAAGCGCTATGAGAAAGGGACAGTGTACTGATGTTATAACAGAGAGCGGATTTTGTGCGTTAGCCCTGTAGGAGTAAGGCCTAAATTCAAGCAGGAAAACAAAAAAAAAAAAAAAAAAAAACTCGCATGGGCAACTGATTTGGTATAGTTAAAGTTACACAAACGTAGACGAGAGAAAGGGATTGATGCGGGATTACACGGAGTCGTTTCCAATACAGGGATAATATGAATACACAAAGGAAAGTCGAAAGGGCAATTAATGGTAAATTTATGATAAAAAGTAAGGAAGTTACTTACAGCTTATTTGTTCATAGAAAAAACATACACACCTAATAATATTCACATAGTTTTTCGCAATATTTCGGTGTATTTGAGCGTATTCCTGCTAATAGAAGAAAGGACGAACAAGTGGACTAAACAAAAGAGTAAGACGACAGTGGCGACACGTAGCGAACGACGCACCAAATTTGGAGAACAGTTGACTGCTGCACAGCGCGTAAATTTCCGGAGCTTGGAAAGTTGACAACTGTACAGCGTGTAAGTTCGGGATGGAACTGTGGGAAAAAAAGTGTTGAAAATGCAAAGCAAACGGGCGGTTTAGAGTTATTGAAGGTTAAGGTCAGGATTCATTTTCGCGCTTAAATCATGAATAAAGGTGCCCTCCCACAGCCCGCGTGTTGAGGTGTTAGTCGCAAGGGGTAAAATATCTATTATGGCAACCAGGAAAGATAGATCAAAATTGGTGTTGTGGGACTCGGTGTGTACGGAGACGTGGCATTCGGTTTGTTTACAACCATCGTCACTCCTGCACGTTTCCGTTCCTCATGAAGCTTAAGGCATTCTTCATCAAACGAAGGCTTTATTTCTCTGCTGTTTCTTCTCACCTACACGTTCCTTCACTGTAACTCGAATTGCCTCCCACATCTTACTTACATCAATTTCATTGTTAACGTCATCTTAATCGAGTCGCCTAAGATTTCGAACATATTAATCTTTAGTCAGTCTTCCAGTCGGTAATCTGCTTTTACGCTCGTATTTTCTAATCGTTTCAACTTCCAATGTCAGTTGTTTTGATACTTTTCCCTCTGTTCGCGATGCATAACTTTTCCCTCACTCTTCTGATCACTAATTGATTGTCGGTGTCACTTTCCTCTCCTCTGTAAGACCTAACGTCCATTATGTCGGTGTGTCTTCGTGTTCAAAATTCGTGCTCCTTACTAGTAGGTTTTTCGAATAGCGAAAATTATCAGCCGGGTCGGAGTTACTGGTCTCCCACCAGACGTCTCCCCATGTGGCGAGTAAGGGAAATGTCGATGAGATATGGTAGGTACCGGAAACATTCCGGGGCGGACCATAACCAGTACTGCTGCCTTGCTGTTAGTAGAGAGCTCTACGAAGGCTAGGGGAAGATAACCCCGAACAAAAATATCATGGTGAGGGGAAGCAGCAGGCAGCATCATTACCACCCTGAGGCTCAAGATGCATAACGTCGGCAAGACACAGAGGTTGACAGAGGACAACATCTTGAATGTCTGCCTTTACTGCGAGGTCGTAGAGCTGACAACTGACTGAGCTAAAGTATGTCAAGAAATAGTAACAGATGGTTTATGGATTTCCCTGGGGTAAAATATTCCGGAGGTAAACTAGTACCTCATTCGGATCTCCGGGCGGGGACTGCTTCAGGGGGCTTCAAGAACAGGATTAAGAGAGACTTTAGAATAGGAACGTGGAACGTATGATTGTTATACAAAACAGGTGCTCTTCAGGTGGACGGTACGCGAGACCGAGAAGTACGAGCTGGACATATTAGCGATACAAGAAGTCTGGTGGGAGGGCCAAGATAGCATCCGACAGGGCAAGTACACTTTCTACTAGGGGAACACAGCCTCACGATTTCGGAACAGGATTCTTCATTAAGAACAGTATCCTTCCGACGGTTCAGAATATAGAAGTCGTAAACGAAAGACTATCATACGTTACGATACGTATTCGATTGTGAAACACGGTTTTAATAAATGGCTATGCTCCGACCGAGGTGGCTGATGGGAACGACAAAGATATATTTTACGACGAGATAGAAAGATTGTTTGACCGATTACCGAAGTATGATACGAAAATTGTATTGGGCGATTTCAACGCTAAGGTAGGGAGGAAGGAAAACTATAGACCTACTATAGGCAAATACAGCCTTCACGAAGTCAGCAACAACAATGGAGAAAGACTGATATCTTTCGCGATGTTGAAAGACTTACACGTACTTTGAACACAAAGATATACACAAGTACGCATGGTTTGGATATCTATAGATCGATACTCTCAACCAGATCGATCACATATTAGTAGACAGACGAAGACACACCAACATAATGGACGTTAGGTCTTACAGAGGAGCAGAAGTGATACCGACCATCAATTAGTGATCACAAAAGTGAGAGAAAAGTTATGCGTCGCGAACAGAGAAGGCAAAGGATCAAAACAACCGAAATTCGAAGTTAAACGATTAGATAATCCGAGCGTAATAGCAGATTACCAATTGGAAATCTCAAATAGGTTCGAAATCTTAACCGGCTCAGTTAGTAATAAAAATGGCAATAGTGAAATTGATGTAAGATGTGGGAGGCAATTCGTGATACAGTAAAGAGCGCAGCCAAGGAACGTTTAGGTGAGAAGAAACAACAGAAAAACAAGCCTTGGTTTGATGACGAATACCTTAAGCTTCATGAGGAACCGAAACAAGTAAGGCAACTATTGCTAATAAAAGCGAAGAAAATACCAACCACTACAGTAACACGAAAGGCAACGCCACACGGGGGTTTAGAAACAAAAAGCGAGAATATCCGACACAGAAGATTCAGGACATAGAAGAAAACGGCAAGACAAATAACATACGAGATCTATACAAAGGGGTA
>JAGDQP010059867.1:0-12301 GCA_022664845.1 Lepisma saccharinum
TACTAACAATGCGCATTTGAGGAATTCTTGGCGCACACAACATAAAAGAATAATCATTAAAAATGCACAATAACAAAAAATGAAGTATATAACACATTATAAGAACCAGCGTCTAATAATCTATTCGTGCTTAGGATGCACTACTCTCAAACAAAGCTCTTTGTTACTTCATTCAGTAGACATAGCTAACATCATTTCAGTAGTTCTTTTGAACACCTGACAAAATGCATGCCGAGGCGAACCACACAGCCATCAAGGCAAAAGGAGGACCTTAATCTCACTAGGTGGACGTGTCAATTCATTTGGCACTTCAATGTAGTTTCTCTTTTGGTAAGAAATTTAAATATTCACTTTCACGACGTGCAATATTTCTTTTAACAGAAACTATTTCAGATTCGTGATATGTACTTTAGTTTGTAAAGAAATCTAATTTTAAACGAAATATTTCGACAACATTGTAGAGTTTTGCTGGTGAGTAAAGCACTGGAGAAAAATATGAGCTTTTAGAACCTAGGAATAAATTAAGAGTAGAATGATACAATGAAGTTGAGATAATGATGGCTACTTTTGCGTTTCAAATAACTTGTATTCAATCAATCTGAACTTCAGAAATATATCAACGCGTAGAAAACGTGATTTAATCGTAATCGGCAATGACTGAATATTTTTTATTAAATAAATACGTTTAGGGCTGGCGCCGTCTTAGCTTTCGATATGGCACTATTCTAATTTTTAAAATCAACTCTTTTTTTCTATTCCTGAATCGTATGGCGTATTCAGCGCCATATGGAACCATGAAATAAGAAAATTCTAAAAAAAAATAGGCGTTTTGGGGCTGGAGCTATTTCAGAATGCAAGCCATCATCTTATATTTCATATGTAAAATGTTTTCGAATTTAGAATCGTATTCATAACGTTTAGAGTATAGGGATCTTAACTTGAAGAAAAACGGGATGCTATTTCATCATACGTCTCTTTTAGTTTGCCTGACATTGAATTTTGGACTTTTCCCCTCAAAATCAAACTGAATTTCCTTCGGAAAATGCAAATGAAGGGAAGGGGAGGGGGGGAATGCCCATTTTCGGGCTTTTTTCCGGTTCTGTGCTTTTCTGTTGATGAAACGTCCTATTATTCAACGGAATATTCCTTTCGTGCTGAAACGTAGAACTGTCCATGGAAAAACAGCAAAAGGATTGACGAACCATTTTCTCTTACGAGGTTTTCAACATTAAATCATGTTGTTCTCGGAAAAGCAATTTTGTGACATTCCTTGTTTTTTCCCTTACCATTCAAATATGAAATTTATCAAAATTAGAATTCTATTGAACTTGAATTGTGAAATTATCTCAGAAGTATCCATACCCTCAATCTCAGTACAAGTTGAGTGGAAATTCGCGCCCACTGAGAATACCATGTTATCCCTTGGCTAATTCTAAACAAGATTACTCTGCAAATGTTCTTAGGATACTCACACCTAAACATCCAACATGCAGATGCCGAAAATTCAGATCGTAACCAAACTTTGTATATCGATAAAGTACGGTATCTAAAGAAAACCCTACAATATATTTTCTAGAACCCTGCCGTTCGGTGGAAAAGAAGAAAATGATAATTAATAAGCGAAATCTGACGTACAGAAAGTAGTAGAAGCATTACTGTAAATATTCGTTCAAGTAGCTCTGATGGAGCAAGAGGTAGAGCGTTAGACACGAAGATCTGGATGAAAAAAGTGACGCAAGTCATCAGTTGAGCACAGTGATTGGGAATAAGGTAAAATGAATTTTATGTGTAAAGATGCTTCTAATAAATAGAAAATTTACAGGTGGAATAGAATGTTAACAGCACTTTCGCGTATGCCCACCGCTAACCAAGGGCTGCACCGCTAACCTTTCGAACTACACCTCAACCACCCTCGTAGCTCTAATTGTTGTTTAGTTATAAGTTGTCGACGAACCGATCGAGATGATCTATGCAGCTTTGAACTCATCTTGCCGAGACTTTTCGAACCACACCTCAATCACCTTCGTAGCCCTAGTAGTTCTTGAGTTGAAAGTTGTAAAGAGACTGACTGACGGACGCCTTAAATTCATTGATATAAGGCTGCTGCTGAAGCCTAACTAACTAACTCTATGGCTTATGGAACTCGCAAGTTCATTGTCGCAATAACAAACATACTACTGAAGCCTAAAAAGAATAAACATGAATAATAGTAATATTCATAAAGTAAAGAGATGCATAGACAAGGATTAGCTATCTTGGAACTTCGCATATTAGCCAAGTTGTCTACAGTATTGGTTAACTCATTTAATCGGGAGAATTAGCCTGTGTGTATAAAACAATTGAGCCCTCCATTTTTCATCTTTCTTGCGATTAGAACCGAATGCCAATCTACAGTGTGGCCAGAAAGTCCCTTTACACCTTAATTAAATGCGTGTAACAGTGTAAGATGGTAAAATACTTAATATTTGAACCTCCCATCCTGATCATTGATATAGTGACAGTGCTCCTCACGTGAATTGCATCGTGATTGTCGCATAATAGCCACGTGACTGCCCGGAGAGCAGCAAGTCTGTGCGTTGACCAGTTCATTGCCTCGCCTTTCTGTGTTTGGTGAAGAGCAATGGCAGACACCAGCGACTTCACCTTGGAGGAGCGCTTAATGTCAAGTGTGTGGGTGCATGAACGGAAGCACAACAACAAGAAAGCTTTTCGCCTGGGAAATGCTTTGGATGATCCCCCCTTCCCGCTCTGATCGCCCATCAACGCGAAGGAAAACATGTGCTGAGTTAGTGCGTCAGTGGTGCGTTCACCCTGCAAGTCAGTCGACCAGAAAGCGTGCTACAGAACTTGGAATTAAAATGGACTTAGGCCTGCAAGCATTCTGGCCAATGGCCATCAATGAACTAACGAACGATGAATCTTCGTTCACACATCTTCTTTCACACGGAAAAGCCCACATTTTTACCAAGAAATTAAGAACAATCCTCCGCACGTCATGCTTTGGGCGGGAATGAATGAAGAACACATCTTTGGTTCGTACTTCTTTGAGGATTCCGTGACCCAGGTTACTTATCTGGAGATGTTGAATGACTGGCTTTTCCACAGCTGCAGAATTTGGGCAGCAACGACACGGTTGTTTACCAACACGATGGAGCTCCCGCCCACTTCGCACTTTCTGTTCGTGAACGCCTGAATGAACTGTTCACTGGCCGGTGGATAGGATGTGGGTCCCCAAATTCACCAGCCCGTTATCCTTGGCCGCCTCGAAGTCCGGACCTTACGAATGCCTTGTGAGGGATCATCAAATTATACGTCAGAAAGAAGCGGTATGTGGACAATGATGCTCTGCGGGCAAGTGTGCTTGAAGACACAGCAGCTGCTAAAGCGGATGAGTAGGAGGACATAAAGGCGTATCAAGGTGTGTAGGGATAATGTTGGTGCACAAACGGACGCTTGGACAACTAACTATAAGTGTTATTAAAGTTACAATGAAATAAATGCACGTGTAAAGGGACTTTCTGGCCACCCTATCTATCTCTCTCTCTCTCTCTCTCTCTCTCTCTCTCTCTCTATATATATATATATATATATATATATATAACTGAATGCTAGTATGTGTGCGTGAGCACCACGCCAATACGGCTTCACCGATAGCAATAATTAGACAATGGACGGAACAGGGATGTTATCATAATTATTTATTCCAAAATTATTATCTTCAGAGATAAGCGACCATCTATTTTTCCACTGAATTACAATGGCGATGGTAACAACAATAGAATCACACATAAATAAATAAATAAATAATTTATAATTTTTTAATTTAAATTTGGATTGTTGTAAATAAAAATATTTATATTCAATGTTTTAAAGCATTGTAGTATTATTGAGCAGTAGTATTAGTAATAGTAGTATTTGTATTATTATTATTAGTGGCAGTAGTAGTAATCTGCCTAAGCCTTAGATGCGGAAAGGCCATAAATAAAAATTATATCAATTCAAAAGTAGTAGTAGTAGTAGTAGTAGTAGTAGTACAAGCTGTAGCAGATCTGCACCATGGGGGCGCAGTCCCCGGAAAGTCGGGTTACGATAAAGGAGGCGCAGCCCCCCAAAACTCCCAAAGTCAGGGGCGCAGTCCGCCACGGGGAAGTGAGTATTGGTGACAGTCCCGATTACTGTTGCGAACATATTTTATTCATCCCACACCAACGGGCGGGCAAAACAGCTAGTAACTGATAAAGTATAATTTTGAATTTTAATGAAATCTCATGTGCACAAGATTCATTTATGCCCTATAATTTACCAAATTAAAGAAACATAAAATGAAAAATACACGTAAAAGTATAACAAGCACATTCAAAACTAAAACATAAGAACTAATAACAAAAAATTTAACAAATAAAAAGTTTATGCGCGTTTTCAGAGGTTCGAACCTCATTCGTAATATCAATCTAGATACAGGAATTGATTGTTAAAGGGTCTAACAGTTCTGAGCCTTTCATGTGGGCGTCAACGCGAACATTACGTCACGGATTATCAGATTGTGTTGTTAGCGAGGCAGCGAGTCAATCAACTGTGGCAAACGTTTCCTTGCTCAAGTCTAGCCAAGTCTTATCGTTTGAGAATTTTTCTGATTCAATACGGTATGACTCATGTTGCCAATTTTACATTCGGTACTCCAGAAGCTACTACAGATACTGTATAATTTCTCGAAAATGAAGAGAAATTATGAATGAAGGTCATTTATAAGATTTTGTTATGTTCGTTGGTGAATTTTTTGCTTAACACCAACAAAATAATATTAAATGCCCATCAACATAAAAGTATTTTATACAGTTGTGAAAAAAAAAATATCATGTGCAACGTCTTTATCGAGAATCTGAGTATGATACTGAACCAAATATTAATTAGTATTTCAAGAAAATCAAAAGTTCAAGCTTAATTAAAGGTTTTGCATACAAAATTTAATTTTCTTAATCTTTTTTCCAAACAAAGAGGTCCATCCTTTAAAATACACTTGAAGTGAAATAAAAGGATTATTTAAAGCAATTTAGGAGAATTAATATGGTAATAGAGGGGATCCGTTCCAGGCTTAAGCAGCAAGTGCTGTGAATCCTTACTCAACATTTTTTAGGATGAGTATACCATTAACTTGATTTCGGGTTTGCGTTTGCAGTGAAAAACATCTTTTTCGTCTATAACAATAGCGTATTTGCCTTAGCCTTTCTGTCAGAGTACTGCAATCGGACCTGATTTTGCGTCTCCACATTTAGCTCGATTCAAGTCCGAAAAAATAGGGCCAGATGTTTTTCGGGCTTCAAACTAGATGATGTGCATGTAATTTTTTACCAAGCCGGGCAGACATCGGGCTTGATTTCAGGATTCTGAATGAATTCTTACAGAAGTATATATATGTATGAAGAGAGGTTATATTGAAAGCAGGGTTGGAAAAAACATTAAAAAAAATATGTTTAAAACGTATTTTTTTGTTTTAAATACGTTTTTTATAGGCTGCAAAAAACGTTTTAAACATTTAAAAATAAAAAATGGTAGGGGTTATGATAGGTACTCTATCTGCAGTAGTCTCTATAACGTTTCATTCGCGCTTTCGGTCTATTCATAAGCACTTACTAGAAATTGTAGGTTCTATTACGTATAGTTAATAAATAACGAGGCAGAGGATAACTCACGAGCACTATGGTATTGAGAAAACGTCAGACGGATCTGAAATGTAGGTACTGGTATGAGGAAGAAGTTTAGCGCATGTTTCTTTCGTTAGATGACGTATGTGTTCCGAAACAAACGTGAAAAGGATGCTAGCGAAGCAGTGGCTGCGTCCATTTTGTTCAGTTTGAAAGCGACACCAGAACAACAGGCCTGTCGCATGACCATGTCTCTGCAATCGCTGCAGCGTTACAACGACGCTGGGGACGACTCTCTCTCAGCAGATGTTACCAGTGACGAAAGTTGATGCCATCACTTTGAGCCCGAGACCAAACGGCAAAGTCTTCAGTGGAAGCACACAACGGTTTCAAATGGACGATGAAGTTAAGGTGTGTGTGCGTAATTCGTTCAAACAGTACCCAAAGGATTTCAACGAGCATGGCATTCTTCGGCTAGTATCACAATGGCATAAATGTCTAACCAACTGAAGACAATACTTTTAAGATTAGTGAAGTAATTAGTGTGAAATATTCTCTGCCTCGTTATTTATTGACTGCTCCTAATATTTTACAAACTTTGATTGAAATTTGCTATTTATTAATATTCAATGTCAAAGCTATTTATTATATAAAAGGTAAAAGTATACCCTGTGCACTGAGCACGCGCCGTGAACGACGCATAGGAGAGTGGGGGGTAGCGATCAATATATTCTCGACCAACGGCACGAAGTGAGGTGGGGGCAGTCCCACGCTCGGCTGCCTTTACCTCCCAAAGTGCATAGGAATACCAAAGCGACTGTGGTACTCAATTTGATAGGAAGATGAGTTAGTGTTGTAAAAAAAAGCGTTTTTCTTCTGTGAAGTTTTTTTAAAAAGTTTTCTCAGTCCTTTTTCATTTTTTTTAAATGTGTCTTTTTTTCGCACAGCAAGTATTTAATGCTTTACGTTGCAGAGAATCAATGTAATCAGCAGGATTGGATTTAAATTTTCACACATTAATCCCAGTTTACTATTGCTTTGTTTCCCTGCAGCCTTACGAAGCAAATGATGGGATTATTTTTGCATTCACTGTCTTATTACTATGCTTCCTATATCTTCACTCTGACAAACGTAAGGAATATTAACTAAGGACATAAGGACCGAAGTTACTTGATATATTTTGTAATGTAATACTAATAAACCTCCAGAGAACTGGAGGAATATTTTGAATTATAGGAAGAATTTAAGTTTCTATAGATAAATACAACTTCAAAGACTCTTTACTGTAAACCGAAAAATTATGAATTCTTACAGAAATATGCTCTCATCCCGTATATACAATACGTTAATTTCTAATCATGGTATTATTGAAAGAAGATATCTATTTTTATAATATTTACCGTTCGGAAAAATCAATTATCTTTAGCTCAAAATCCCGGGAAATAACCTGCTTCTATGTAAGGGCAGAGATATACGTTTGTGTTTACTAGTACATTGTTTCACTATAAAAACTCGGTGGAATTGATCACTTATGCTCAGAGCTCCAATCCTCGCCCCACACTATGAAAATATATACAGATAGAGACAGTGTAACAAAAACTATTTTATGTTATTTGCACATTTCAAAAGAGTTGTATAAATCCATAATGAATACTCTTGTAAACAAGCAACTACATATAGGTTTCATCTTATGAGTCTGTTGCAATAGGGCTCTGAGAAGTATTATTTCAAAGCATTGTCATAACCTACTCATGTCCCGCGGCTCCCTCCGTGCTTTTTTAAGTATAGGAATAGGTATCGGCACGTAATAGTATCGGGAACATTTGAAAAATTGAATTTTAAAATACGGTGGTAAAGCTGACTACAGGGTGCTCGGGAACAGGGAACAACCACAGCATGTTTTGATTGTGTCGAATATTTATACTCAAAGCAGGGTTAGAAAAAAAACATGTTTAAAAAACAACATTTGTTTAAAATGTTTTTTTTTTGTTTTAAACACGATTTTTATTGACTGCAAAAAAAAAAAAACAGTGTTTAAAACGTTTTAAACATTTTCTTAAAAATAAAAAAAATGGTAGGGGTTATGATAGGTACTCCATCCGCAGTAGCTTCTGTAACGTTTCAATCCCGCTTCCTGTCTATTCATAAGCATTTACTGTAAATTGTAGGTTCTATTTTACCAAATTTGATGAAATTTACTATTTATTAAAATTAAATGACAAAGCTATTTATTAAATAAAAGGTGGCGGTATACCGTGTGCAATGCGCACGCGCAGTGAACGGAGCCAGGGGGATATGGAGGTAGTGATCCACATATTCTCGACCAACAACACGAAGTTAGGTGGGGTGATCAGTCCCATGTTCGGTTGCCTTTACCTCACAAAGTGCCCAAAAATACCAAGCACACTGTAGTACTCAATTTGACAGGAGGCTGAGAATATCTCAAGAGCGCCAGCCATGGGAACAATGAAGGAATATTCTCCAGTGTCCTGGCCGGGATTTGAATTACACTTCTTAAAATGTTCTCTCGTTCGGGCAACAAGACCAGTGTTTAAAGTGGATGAAAGGAGTACTGCGCATAAGGGCAGTTTCCTGCCTCTCAACCGATTTTAATGAATTTTTGCACTTAATATCTAGACAATATAAGATTTCCACTAATCCAAATCCTATGTCCATACCACTTCCGGTTATCATGGAAAGCGCGTCTAAAAATGACCACTTCCGGATTCTAATGTTTATAGTGATGTTCAAAATAAATTCTGATATCTCCAGAATGGCTTAAGCTATCAAATCCAAATTTCGTATGGAAAGTACTAATATAATGAGCATACTTTTCGGCGTCCACCCAGCGTCGTGTGGCAAGTTGGGGAGTCACGTGAATAAAGACGTGACGGCCACACTCGGTCTGGTCAGTTCGTGGTTAGGTACGCGCAGTGCTGACCACACAGCCTTTACTCAGGTGGACGTAGTTCCACCAAACACGGACAGATGGCATTGGGGCAGGCTCACGGCTAATCGGCCTGTTACGCCAGTTTTTTTTTTTATCTCATGAAAGGCGTGAGATATCAAATTCAAATTTCGTATAAGTACTAATATAATGAGCATGTTACACTGTAAACCAAGCTTTAACCGTTTTGGAGATAAAAATTAGCTTTCGTATGTAAACGTCCAATTTGCGTTATAAAAATCGCACTTTTCTCAGGAAATTCTGTGTTGTTTAACCATCAGCCCCCATTAGCTACAAAACGATACTTCACTCAAATAATCTCCATGTCATGTAGAAGAACATATTCAAAAAACATTTTATAACTGATGGAGGCTGATGATTAGAAGCAACATTTTATATTCTAAAGTTGAGTACCTTACGTGGAAGTATATGTTTGAAATTCAGCTAAATAAACCATCATATGTCTGAAAGTTCTTATGATATTCAAACCGCATTTTGTGTGACAAATATGTTTTGTATGATCATATCACAATAACAGTTTCTAGTTGATAACATCTGCCGTGATTGAAATAGAAAATATTTACTGCTTATCTCGCTGACTGTAGGAGAACGGACGCTAAAATATCAGAACACATGCTTAAAAACAACATTAAAGAAATGCGAGCATGTCTTCAAGAGAAAAACATTTTCCTCGTCGACAGAGGCTTCCAGGATTCACTTCATCTTCTATCAGACTTGGTTTCTAATCTGAAATGCTCGAGTTCCTGAAGAAAGGACAAAAACAGCACACGACCTTGTAGGCAAATAAATCAACGATAGTAACAGGAATACAGTGGGTGGTGGAATCTGCGAATAGTAGAGTTAGGCAGTGGAAGGCTCCGGATCATGTAATACCCAAAACACAAATAGGTAATATAGAGTACGTCCATATCGTGTTCCATTTGCAACTTCTATCGGTTTGCGCTTGTGAGAGACACGTCTACAGATGAGTATACCGCAAGAAAAAATGCTGTTACTTGTGAAGAAAACTAATGGCTTACAAGAAAATGTCAATAATGAACGGTGGGATAGCAGAAAAACACAAAATGTAGTTGTCACACAAAGTGTGGTTTGGATACCATAAGAACTTTCAGACATATGGTTTATTTAGATGAATTTCAAACATATATTTTCCGTGAGGTACTCAACTTTAGAGTATAAAATGATTCTTCTAAACATCAGCCCCCATCAGTTACAAAATGATTTTTGAATATGTTCTTCTACATGACATGGAGATTATTTGAGCGAAGTATCGTTTTGTAACTAGTCGGGGTTGATGATTAAACAACACAAAAATTTCTAGGAAAGGTGCAATTTTTATAAGTAAAATTGAATGTTTACATAAGAAAATTAATTTTTATCTCCAAAACGGTAACAGATATAGTCTTTCGGTTTCCACTGCAACATTGTCATTACATTAGTACTTTTCACACGCAATTTGGATTTAATAGCTTAAGCCATTCTGGAGATATCTAAATTTATTTCGAACAATATTATAAAAAGTAGAATCTGGAAGTACTAACCTTTTTGAGTATAAAATGTTTCTTTTAACCATCAGCCGCCATCAGTTACAAAATGATTTTTAAATATTTTAAATATGTTCTTCTACATCACATGAAGATTATTTGAGCGAAGTATCGTTTTGTAACTAGTGGGGGCTGATGGTTAAACAACACAGAGTTTCCAGAGAAAAGTGCAATTTTTATAACGAAAATTGGACGTTTACATAAGAAAACTAATTTCTATCTCAAAAACGGTTAAATATATCTCCAAACCTTCTCACTTTTGGTTTACACTGTAACATTGTCATTATATTAGTACTTTCCATACGAAATTTGGAATTGATAGCTTAAGCCATTCTGGAGATATCAGAATTTATTTTGATCAACACTATAAAAATTAGAATCCGGAAGTGGTCATTTTTGGACGCGCTTTCCATGATAACCGGAAGTGGTATGGACATAGGATTTGGATTATTGGAACTCTCATATTGTCTAGATATTAGGTGCAAAATTTCATTACAATTGGCTGAGGGACAGAAAACGCAAACGAAATGCGCAGTACTGCTTTCTTACCGGAACGGTACTATTATTGACAAAATTGGTTATTTTATTATTGTAATTTTTGCAGCATTTCTATACACCAATAATAATTATTAATAGTTATTACCATTAGTGCACTGCTATAGAAAAAGTATGTCCCAGAGCTTAAACCGTGTCACTTTTGGTGACCAGGTCTGATACTAAGACCCGGTGAGCCGATTGGCCCTGTCTTGAAATTTTCGGCGTTGTACTTTTCGTGCTACCTCCGGGCCCGGTCACATCTGAAAGTAACACTGCTTAAACGTAACGAAATAATTAAAAATTATGCTTTGCCTTCAGTCTCACCGAATCAGACCGGGTCCCAAGCCCATACTCCGTTATCCGGTCCAAAACTTGACCCGAACGACCCGATTGATCCGGTGACCCGTTTCAGATCTGCTACATCCTACTCTGTCAAAAGTTCCCTCTAGATATAAAAATATACACAACTTTTAAAATAGTGTCCCGGCGCCGCCAGGGTGCGCCAGGGCAGAAACAAACCACTGTAATACTATTATCATTTTATATATCAAGGTGATAACTACAAGGTACAAGAACCTCACAGTGTATTTTAGTAGTATGTGACTCGATGAGTGCATAGCGCTCATTGTCAATCTCTTTAGAAACAATATCTTCAGTTTCACTATGCGACACTTCAGTTAGAATATATAGTTCTTGGCTGAATTCCTATTCAGTAGGCTTAGACCTATTCATAAACGTCCATGTAAGGGCTCTATTATACTTTCGAGCTTGCTGATCAGCTTGCTCGACGAGCCTGCTCTTGAGCAAGCTTGACGTTTTTCGGTGCTATTACACTGTTGACTTTACTGAATAGCTTTCTCGACGAGTAAGCTCGTCAGTGCTACACATGAGCGCAAGCTCGGGCGAGCACGTTGATCAGCAAGCTCGACAGTATAAAAGCGTCTTAACACAACACACTTTATTCTACAGTATTTTTCACATTGAACTGTACTCGTCATTTTCATGTTTATATTGCTTGCTCATACATCCACTATTTGCAGCCACCCTTACTCCCTTATATAACCAGGTTTAAACATTTGGCGCATAATACCACATTTTGACTGGAGAACCAATGATTGATATGAGCACCAGCGGCCGTAGCTTACCTGGAAAAGCATTGGCTTAGCAATCAGGCCCTAGTGGTCGCCTGACTGAGGATTTCCTAGTTTTTTCTCAGTCACACCAGGTAAACGCTACCTCCAAAATAGGCCTTGACCGTCTACCTTCCAATATCCTCTCCGCTTCCCTCTCCAGGCCTGAGCTACGGTTGGCTAAATGCCATAATTGAGAGAGATTGATCTGAGCATGAGATCAGATAAATGTTTTAACATTTTATATTTCTAATGTATATTAATACTATATTCATTTAACTGAAGCCACCTCCCACAAATTTCTGCTCTGCTTAAGGATAATATATTTACTGCTGGTTCTTATTGTGTGTTTTATGCTTCATTTTTTATTATTGTGAATTTTTAATTTTTTCTTTTTATGTTTTGTGTGCAAAGAATCCTCATATATGTGTTTCTTAATCTGAGCTAATTTGAATTTTGGCCGCTTGAGGGCACCAAGAA